>JAAAYG020017191.1:0-20221 GCA_009936455.2 Tomocerus minor
CCAAGTTTAGTCAAACTTAAATCGGAACTGCGTTTACTGGTAAATCGGAACTGGAAGGTACTATAGTTAAAGCTTTAATGAGGTTACCTGCAATAATGTCTATGTATATTAATAATTTTCCTTACTTCATGTATAATTTATATGATTTCCATCAATATAATAGGAATGATATGTTTTATGCTTCTATTTGTAAGAAAATGATACATTTCCTAAATGTAATAATGTTTTGATAGTTCAAGTGGACTGCCCATCTTCTTGATTATGTGGGACTGGCAGTAAAAGTGTTGAAAAGCTCCCGATTCTGTGATATGAGATGAGATAAGGAAATCCAAGCCGAGAGTTACATTTCATCCATGCAGGTATATAGAATTGTGTTGATCGGGTCATAATTCCTTGATTACCATTTAGCTCACTTGAAACTTGTAGACAACTCAAATTGTAATTGAAGAATCGTGACTTGGCAACTTTGCTTTGCCCAATTTAATCCTAAGTCCTCTGTTGGGCATTGTTAATGTGGATAGCCACGTAAATTCGGTATATACTGACTTGCATTGTAATCTTTTCTTTTACGAGGTGACTTCACTTGACTTTGTGTTGGTAACCGAAAGCTGATTCATTGCCGTGCCATGTCATGGCCATGGCATTTAACCAAGGAAGCCAAAAGATGCTAACCGGACCCCAGCCCGACCAACCACGCTCACTTGTTTCATCTTCCCGTTCCTCCGACTGTTATTTGTTATATGAGATCAAAATAAGACGCTGTGTTCTCTTTTGTCGTTAGCATGCATCCTTTGGGATGCATTCGGATACAATGCTTTATTACCTTTACTCGACCAATTTATACAGTAAATTGTGTATTATCACACAGTACTTCACCTATCTACATATACCAGAAACATTACACACATGAGAAACTTTTGAAGATTTTATTTTATTTTATGCCATTTTAGCCAACAACTTTCGTTTAAGCTAGTATATCTATATAGTGTGCCTATTATCAAACTAGAGCATTTCATTTTAGTAAAATTTGGCGTTTTCATTTTACATTGGTGAATTGATTTTGATAGTTGATTGATTTCTGTTGCTTGCAATGAAAAACGATTCAAAAAAATCCGTACATTTTATTAGCTAAAAGTATGTAGATCCTAAATGAAAATTTTATCATTCAGGCTGGCTATGGTTTCCATTGTTGTGATATGAATTAATACAAAAATGATATAATAGTGTTCGAAATCATTTCATGCTTTATATTCATACACACACATCTCTATATATCTACTTGCGGAAATTGTGATTCCGATTGTCCCAGCTTATAAACTTTGAATTCATTAATTAATGAAGAATATGAGAATCTGCTTTGGAGTGCATCTTTGAGCAATGTCTAGTACGGTTTAGATACAATTGTTTACAAAGCAGTTGGAAAAGCTCGGAAGGTTTCGATAAATCAAATAAATTATTATCTCCTTTGTGTAATATTAAAATGTCACAGCAAGTAGCAAAATAACATTATTGTGCCTTAAAATATTTATTATTAATGCGTTAATAGTTGGCTTCCCTATAATTAAAGGATGCATTATACATAGCAGGACGTATTTCGGGGACAAAATTTCTTAGTTTTGGAAATACAACTATAGAATCGTAGATGAGACAGGTGTAACAAGTCATAAAACTACTCAAAGCTAACCACATTTCGATTGTAGTGCCGCCTTGGCATGTCAATTTGAAGATCATTGGAAGTCAATCCACAATTAGAGTAAGTGGATGGCCAAATGAGTGTTCAGTAGGTAGTCAAATAAACACTACTACTCTTACGCTGAATTATGTGCAGACTATAGACAGATAAAATGAGAGCTATAATATAATGAAACTTTAATAGCGACATTTAATGTCCTTTAGTCTTCAAGACAAACAATCACGTATAGTATTTATTTGAATGCGAGAAACACACATCAGTGGCTATACACAGACACATTTATGGACATGGATGTAAAAGAGTTAATTTTGAGGAGGGCCTTGGTTGGTACTGTGAGTTGTGACTGCAAAGTGGAGCTCTAAGCAGAACAAGCATGACTAATAGAGCAATTTTATTTTTCCACATGGTAATGTGGTTTGTTCTTAGTGGTAATTCGCAATCAATAACGAGATGTGAAATTGCAATCAAATTACTACTGTACGAAGGAAATTACAGTCGGGTCGGGCTTAACAAGCTGTATCCAATTGTAATCATAATCAGTAAGTTATGTGGTTATCCGTATTATTATATGTGTGTATCTCTAAGATAATATTGCCATTTACAAACTGCTATATACAATGGAAAGATGTAAGTAAGCAGTAAGTAGCTGAGCAGGTAATACAATAAAATGTAAACGTATTATAGACAGATACTAAAATGCTGTCTTCCATTTATCTAATCCTTTTTGCTTCTGTGTTCACAATGCTCACATCACATTACCTGTAATGCCTACCACTATCTGTATTTATTAATTGTAAAAATATAGCTGCAGTTCCTACATGCAACAAAAGAAAATTGTCAGACAAATGTAAAATTATGTCTACTGATAATAATAATATAGGTACACTTGTATTATTATACATGGAGTATTCCAAAAGTAAGCATGGTGTAGTTCTGCCCTCCAGTCCATAAAGTATCTCTCAAGTAAACGAACATAACAATTAGAAAACAAAGCGAAGCAATTTGTTCGTCTCATTGAAATTAATGTGCCAAGAGGAAATTATTTCATCAAACTCATTGCACACACAACTACGTCTAATATCTCTTTCTGTACAATTACTCCTGATCCTTAGCACAAAATTGCATTTAATTTTCTTGATATTTTCTACGTTTTCCTTGTAAATTGCTCTTGATGGAAGGTTAGATTTTAAACACTAATATATCTTAAGTCTAAATATATACAGACTCTTTCCTTCATTTTCATTGAATTATCTATGTAAAATTCTTATCGTGGCTCTAATTTCCCTCTAAGCTGCAATTGCTATGCATGAGCATTATTTATAGAGCTAAATAGATAGACCGCCTAACAAACCCCTTTTTCAGACGTTTCGTTATATTATAGAGGTTCATTTATAGACACTTTTACATTATATATTAGTAATAGCCTCTGTAAAAGCATCCTTTCACAGAATACAACTTTTGAGTAAAAGGGAACCGCATCCGCATCACTCAGCTCATAAATCGTAATTAGGAAAAACTTTTTCAGGAATCGTTTTATTACCTGTAATGACCAACAATTTGTCGGCTCATGTCTGCACTCTCTGTCCAAGCTAAACATTCTAACAGGCTCACTAAATAAATACAGACGACTACTGAAAAGCTCGCACATGGCTAAGCAATGCAATCACCTTAGACAGAATTTAATGCTTATTTTCAATTTTCATTTGTGTAATAACATTGCAATTTGCAGCATATTCTCCCAGTCTCGTCTCTTGCAATTCCGCAACTTCGGGGAATCTACCATATTGTAAAACAACTGGATTAAATATCAGGAATTCCAGTAGAAATTAGAATTACACTAGCTTTATTTAACAGTCATACCGTAATCCAGCACATTTAATTTAGCAACTGTCCCAGCGTTTTTTAAGGAACCTATTGATGTTAGTAGGCAGAAATAAATAACTTACTTCAAGCTAAAGAAAATCACTGTTTATGTTTTACAAGAAATACAAGAAAATCAAATGAATACCTTGTCATAAACAACAGATTATTATGTGTTGTTTACAGCAAAATATAATGTCACAATAGGACAATACGTACCGTTATGAAAATAAACGTCAATAGTGTTGTTGAATATGGTATTTATTTCGAGAGTTGTATTCGAAACAGAAATAGAAAGTGGAGTTTGAGAATGGAGTATCATTTTCCAGTTGATTGGGTAGTCTTTCTGAAAAGTGAAGTCTCCAGCAATGGATAAAAATGTATCCCGGCTATGAATCCCGGCGCCTGTTCATTAATCGTGTGTTCTAGGATGTAGGTATTTGTTCGTGACTGTTAGTTGGATTGCGTCTAGGGATTAACTATGTAAATGAATGAAGCAAGGGAGATAAGTAGCTAGGCGAAATGTTTTACCACAAGAAAAGTGTTTAACTATAGGTAGGAGAAAGATCATTGTATATAGAGAGATGTAAATGTAACTAGCAATGTGGATGTAATGTGTATATTTAAACTTGAACCTTAACAGTTGTACATGAAAAGCGTATAGATTGTGGAGTTGAAGATTGAAACAGCTGTAATTAAGTCCAGTGGCTAATAAAAGCCGAGGTTTTACAATAGGAGTAATGAAGCAAAGCTAATTGAGGATAATTGCTATTAATTGAGCCAACTACCTGAGTTGATAATCACATTATTACATGTTATTATTTAGACGCAGAGCCAAACCCAAATTTACTGCTACTTATGAATTCAGTGAGATGCCCACAGAAGAGAATCATATATTATTATTATAAAAGTCTTAGGAACACTTAGATCTAAACCTCTGTTTCTTTAACAATAACTACCTACCTACTCTATAAGGCAGATTGTGTGAGTGAGGATCGTCTGTGAATTTTTGTTGGATTGAAAAATGTAATGGGATGTTTTGATAGGAAAGTACAATAAGTTGTAATGAGTATGTAGATTGTATCTAATAATGTAGAAAGGAGAAAAGTATGTATTAAAATGAGACGCTAGCTAAATATACGAAGTATGATAATAAGAAAAGTTGTTGAATACATAATTCTAGTATATACGAAGGGCTAAATAAAGTCAGTCTGTATTAGTTACACAAACATGCGTGTAATAATTTATAATGTAAAACAGAGTGTATGGACATATCTGAGTACAAGTAATGCATCTAGTAGGGATGTGTTTGTAATCTAATCATAGACATGTATGTATGGGTTGTAGCTATATATTTATTTGTGTTGTGTTTGATGTTGAGAATTGAATTGAATGAGAGAAGTGAGCGAGTAGTGGAGAGAAGTCGGGATCTTCAGTTAGTAACTGATTGCATTGGCATTTTGCTACGCCTACTGTTACCAGGTTGGCTTCCTCTTATTCCGTGGAGGTTGGTCTTCACATAAATTCACCAGCCCTCATCGTCTCACCTGGACTGGACAGAAGAGGCTTATTCTTCCTTCTCTCCTTCACTCCAACACTTATCTCACAATATTATTACTAGTGCCTCTCTACCACTACTACACTACCTACTACTATTTCCCTACTTACTACTTGCCTACCTATGTATGTTTTATGAAACATTAGTATTAAACATAAATTTAAGACTACTGCTGGTGTATTTACTCCTTACTTACTCTAGAATTAGTGAGCTAACCACTATAACCAAATCTAACCAAGTTTAATAGACATATTTATATTGTACAAAGTGTAGCTGAGTATCATGACCAGAAAATAAATACTCTTTATACAAGCACATGCATTAGTCGCAGCCTTCTTTTAAGTACATAGATAGGCAGGCATAGCTAGAGTAGGGGAATAAGAAAAAACAAACTCGTTTGCGTATATTGTTTCCATTATGTAATCGAGCGCAAGGTAAGGTAGGTAAATCCAATGCAGTTGTTTATCTTAGACAGCCCAACGAACCAAGTCTGCCAAACAAACGTAGTAGTAGGGAGATAAATAGTAGAATAGACCGGAGGCTCATATCTCCCGACTCAACTAGATGCATACACACTACCTGTTTATCACTTTAGATTACATTACAAGTTCTTAGTTACTCATTTATGTTTAGTTAGTTAGTTAGTTGACTTGTATTTACACGCATTACATTAGAGCAAATTGTTAGTTCACTCGAGAGAATCACTTCACTTCAGTTCAGTGAACACTAGATAAGTTAACACAAGACAATCTCTTTAGCACTATGTCATATCAGCTGTTTCTTTACACCAGAATAATATAATCGTGCTACAATAAATATATACCTACTACAGAAACACGAAAATATATATATATAAGCTCTTTTTCCGTACTCTCTTCCCTTTTCCGGCCTTGTCAGTTTGAAGGGGAACTTTGTCGGGAGCTAGAAACTAGAAACTACTAATCTCGATAATCTTTTCCTCCTTTTCACAGTCAGTTCTAACACCTCTTGATCACAATGAGACAAGGAAGACAGCTTAGCGTGAATTGCACTGTGCGATTTTTTGATACCTGATATCTACTATTTTCATATTCATGCAATCTACTCTTTTGTGTCAATGTACACTCAACACTTTTATTTAACTGAGCGAATTAACCGTTTTCTAAACCCTCATGTTTTAATTAATCCTCACAACAACCGACAAATGAGAGAGCATGAAAATCTACATGTAATCCATTCACGCTTCTTTTGTTGGTTTTCGCCCAGCGAAATCTCAAGAACTTGATATATTTGCCACCAAGTAATTACACCCACATGACATACGGCTTCAATTAGAAACTGTAACTTCTTACAAGCAATTACATACAAGATAATAGTGTAAAGAAGAGACGCAAGCTAAAATAAAACAAGGAAATTGTAAACGTTACGTCAGACAAAGAGGAAATAAGAAAAACTTCGTTAAGACCAATGAAAATTTCTGTAGTTTTGTGATATTTCCAGTTTTTAATTGCATTACTACCTTTGTTGTGATTGTGTGTGATCAGATTTTATATTCATGGAAAAAATACCAAGACATTATTATTAATCTACGTCAATGTCAGCATGATGCAGTAATTACAGTGTTAAGTGAATTTCTGTTCTATCGTAATGATAAGAGAAAGAAATATTTCAAGAAGAATGGTATCGTTATGATGGACTTGACGTGCAAGCTATTAAACGACAACATGATCTCAAATGAGAAACCAATTAATGGCAACAGCCCGAATGGACGGCCAGCGAAAAGTTTGTTTTCTATCCGTGACCTAGTCAAATGCGACAGTGAACCTAAAACTATGAGTAAGTATTAAAACTAATACTCTTTTACCAACATTCTGCTTCCGATTTCCGATCCACATTTCTTTTCACCACAACAGAATGTTTTACCATATCTTAAGCTGCGAATGCTAACCAACTGTGACGTAGATCTACTTCAATTACTTATAAAAATAATATTATTTTCTTTAATTGAATTTGATGAAGGCGTATTGGTACTGATCACAGTATAATCTCTCTGTACATGAAAATAAAAGTAGGTAACAACAAATTAATCAATTACTAGGATAGGAACATTCGTACCAAGGTAGTTCCAGGCTCCAAAGTGTTGAAATATTTCATGATTGGCTATTTTGAAACTTTAAAATTTTAATTTGCGATGATCTATTTGCAACAATCAAAATTTCTTTCGAAACATAAATATATTATGGTTTATAAGATGTGTGAAATCAGGTAAGAGCGCTGTGAGTAGATAAACAAATTGCAAAGAAAAGGGTTAACAAAGCACAAGAGAAGGTTATTAGTACGAAGAAGATCATAAAGCAACATGTGCTGGGCTATTCAAGTCAGGTTCGACACGACAATAATGCATGCCATTGTTTTACTTTAGTGTAGACACTGAAACTCAGAATTGCATTTACTTTCGGTTGGTTTCTTCTCACTCCTTCCACAAATCATTGCGCATTGGAGTGTAGTGTTTGTTTTATTATAATAATTCTTAACGAGGATCGAGTTAGCGAGAGAGCAACCTGTTTCCAGTTTGAATTTTTCAGCTGAACTAAATAGATGCGTCTATTTCCTGACGTAAATCATAATGAAGATTTATTTTATGCTTGAAAGGAGAATAGTTTTATGATTTTCCTAGGAGTATATAACGAGAAAATACTTTAGCTGCAGCACAGAACGTGTTGGCATACATAAATAACACATTACAATAGTGAATAGTTCGTATAAACATAAAATTGTAATATTGCTGCACGTTGTAAGTTCAAGATTTCTATTAACCTCACTCAGCAGTATATAGTTATACCTGTAGGTATACCATCATGATGATGTGTATAAAGTATAACACCAAAGATAACTATTAGTTTTGGCATCACTTCTTTGAAAGGATCACGTTTTATTCTTTGTAAATATGAGGTCTATTAGTGAGAGAGCACTTGGTCATTCTATTAAGTAGAAATTCTCGTACGTTTATTTCCCTTTGTGATTTATTCTCAGTGCATGCACTGTTTTTAATGAAAACCTGTCCAGATCATCCTCCATAGATCTTTAATGTAAACAAATCTAGGTATACTATGGTGAGACTATTAGAAACACTTTGCATATATGTACAACCTTTGTGTACATTTACAATTATTAAGGAAAAAGATTTATTGCAAGTAAACTCTTTGTTAGTTTATGTTGTCCAGTTATAATTTGCACACATAATTTCAATAGAAACTAATGGACAGGGAACAATCATTGAAATATATTGAGGTTAGTGTGTAGTTTTCGAGATTGAACAAGTTGAGGAGACGAGCCATGAATATACTGTACTGTTTAATTGCAATTAGCGCATAATATTTAGCACACATCATCTCATTGAAAGCTATAACTGTTCGCAACTAAAGAGCAACATTTTCTAAGTTGCCTATTTCCCATATGCTAGTTATGCCACACCTTTGGAAATACATATCTTCAAAGTCAAAGGCCTTCTACAAACAAGACAAGAATTCCCAATTTTTGTGTAGCTGAAAATGTATTAAAACTATACTAAATACTCCGTAATAGTAAAAAAATGTGGTAGCAGCCCATTTAATTCTAAGAATGATATGTAATGATGTATAAAATCACATAGAGCTCAAATAAGAAAACTAATAAAAATGAAATACAGTTAGTTAATTCTGTGCATATTATTAGGAAAGCAATCATAATTTGCAGTGTATATAATATGTGCATAGAGAGTATCTATAAGAAATTAACCTAGTCATCGAGAACTAATTCCCAAGGTGAAAAATAAATTGATGAATCTGTTCTTGTGCTGTCTGTTGTGCAGTCAGTTCAGCTCAGAGATCTGCAATCATAGTCTAACACAAACAAAACAAGACAAGTCAAAATTAAAGAAAGATATGGAGTGACCTTTTTCATTAGGCACATTATATTATATTACAAGCAATCAAGTAATTGCTCCTTGAGGCATTTAATTTCTTATTCCATACTCCCTAAACATGACACGATGACCAAATGAAGGCAAGACAAGGTAATCTCTTTTAACGAAACGAAATAAAACAGATTCAGCAGTGAAAATAGTCTGTGCATTGATTACATATATACATACGTCTATACAATTATATTATATACAGCAATGACTGCGAATGTGGATAATTATAAGTAGTCCACTTATTATTAGTGTACAAGAAAAACTTCCTAAATTACTCTTTGATTGACAAAAACAATCAATTACTAATTTGCATTAAAAGAATTAAAAGCAGCCAATCCACTATATTAGTTTATCATAGGCGTACGCAGAATGAATCAGACATTCTTATAACTAACTGAAATGAACAGAACCATGTCAGCATTTTTATTGCGAGGAATTGACATGGGGAGATTTGAGGTGACTTTTCTCATCACTGCGCTAAACACCTAAAGCTGATTAGAATGAGCAATCAGCAATGCAAGGAGATTGCATGGGATGTGTTTCTCCATTGAAATCAGAACCGGTAGTTAACTTGCATGTTTTAATGTATGGCTACTTTGCTAGCTGCTGTAATTTTGGTTTTTTGTTGATCTCATCTCTGATTTGTAAGTGAGCAGTTCTAGGCTAATTGAATGTTAATCAATTCTTATATAAAAATCCCTTCGAGATTTTAGCTATCTGTCTTACGCACTGTATATATAAGTCTATTCAAAGAGGAAATTAAAGGATGTAGATTAGTTCGAAATTGAATAATGAACACTTTGGCTCGACAATTGACAGCACTCTGTTACTATTTACTCTGTTTATATCTTCACTTTGACTTAATCATCTTGAGAAACTAATGCAAAGGTCTACTTATTTACAAGCTATGTCCTTATAGAGGCAAAGCCAATCTAAATCTCAATGGACGAAGGTGTAAGATTTTAATATAATTTTTATGGAAGTCAGTGAGGGCTCCTGTTTTTATTGTGCCAAATAGTCATAATAGTAATGTGTCTATCCATTGTCTATCCTTGTTGTCACAACGTAATAATATCCTCTCGAGACAATACCTATATATAGGAAGATACAATACAATACACTGAATGACTGTAGGTTCAACCGACGTAAAGCAAAGGAAAAGTGAGTTTGAAGATACCCTAATGGATGGGTCGTGTTGTTTTCTCTTATCAATCGTGTACCCTTTATTTTCCCATTAAAAATCACTCAGACTCTCTGACTCTTGTTTGTGGTCTTCTTCTTGTCTGCTCTAATTTTCTGTCGCCCGCCTGTCCCGTTAGGTGCATTCCACATCCACACATCTTTTAATATTCTCATGTTTAAAAATGAAAATCATTATTAAACAGTCAACATTATGTGCAAATATTACGGAATTACGTTAACTGTTTTTAAAGTTTTTTGTTGTACCCTGATACTACAATATTGTATTTAAAATATGTCAACAGGCAATTGTGACAGCTATGACGAAAAAGACGAAAGTGTCACAAACCAGGAAAGTTCAGAAGAGAGACTGAATGGAGTTCCTCAAAGAAAATCATCGCGATATGAGGAAGATCCCGGAGTGCAAGAAGATATGAACTCGTCAAAAAACAATTACCCCTCCCAGCATTGTAATCAGGATCAGGAGCATTCTGTTGAGCAAATTCCAGATAACGAAAATGATGCTGAGATGCGCGAAGGAGTTTCCGACGAAAATGCCTCGGAAGGTAACCCTGAAGATATGCCCAGAAGAAAACAAAGACGATATAGAACTACATTTACAAGTTTTCAACTGGATGAACTGGAAACCCAGTTCAAACAGACTCAGTAAGTTTAGTACTATCACGGTACCTTTAATTAAAGAAATATCTCATACAATTATTGTATTGCTACTAAATGAGGAAAACAGATGACCTGATTAAGTCTTTAAATACGAATTATAATGAATTTTGTTTTATTTTCATGGTGGCGCTGAATTTTTTCTGAACAACAGTTATCCAGATATATTCACGAGGTAAGTTTTCCTTTTGAACATTTTATATACTCCTGCTGGAGATAATAAGTAATGTTCATGTAACCGAAAGTAGAACCATAATAGAAGTATTACGTAAGGAGAAGGGCTGCTGCTGGCTTGGTTTGAGTAGCAATTTGTAAACGAAGAGTAAAGCAGAGAGGGAAAGTTATTTTTAGGGTGATAAATGTACGAGTGTGCAAGATTAGCCGTGGAAAGTCTAATTATAGGTTCGAGGATTGAAATAACAATATTGTTCACAGTAGGGAGTCAAATGCACTCAAGAAGGGTAAAATGTGGAATGAGGTGAACTCGAAAAATGCTCTTAATGAAAGTAAACTAATTTTTAACAGAGCAAATTGACCTTAAGGAATTGAGAGAGGAAGGGGCAAGACATGTGGCGATAAATTCATTACAGCGTTTGTACTACTCATTTAGTTTTTTCTGTGTACTCGATATTTAGCAGCAAATACTTTTGACTTCATTCTAAATACGTTTTGAGTAATATGAATGAGTGGGGTAGATTATCATGGGCAAGGATCTGTATTAAAGTATTATGATCAGATAATGTTCTACTAGGTAGTAAAGAGAGTGTCATGGCATGGAGGTACAAGTTTTATACTCGTGCATTCATGGAAGTGTTTTGTTTTTACAGAGAGGAGCTAGCGATGAAAGTTGGTCTTACGGAAGCTCGAATCCAGGTGAGTTCAGTTCATCCCTTTTCATTCTCTATCTAATTGAATCAATTGCAAAAATGTTGAATGCCTCCCTTTTTTGCATCACGAATCAGACAACTAATGTATTGTGCATATGAGTGTGCAAAAGCCAATGAAGGACCGTGTAAAAAATGATTAGCAAAAAATTAAGAGTACCTAATATTTACTTTATCGCTACATACTAGGATAACTAAGAGCTAAATACATAGCCGTAAGTCGTAACAAGATGCAATACGTGACTTGTATTTCTGCCGCATTGATTTGCAACCAAATTAATTATAACTAATCAATAGTAGCTGAGAGGAATTCTAACAATGACTCATATCCCTGCCCTGCCTGTGTGCAGCACTAACAAGTATTTATTTAACCTACGTCAGTTAACCCAACCTATAGCGTTCTAAATGCAAATACAACAAACTAACACCTATCCAACCCACAGTTTGCTACGTAATTGCATTTTAGGTAATTTGCTTGCAAATAATTTACATATAAAGTTTTCTATTAGCATTTATGCTAAATCTTCACTTACCGAGTTTAAAGAGAGGGGTATATAGAGGCAGGGACCGAGAGTTGCGTTCTCAGATACAATAGAGTACATATAGAAAATGAATTGCAGCACGTTGCGTTGTCGTATAGGTACATAGGTAGGTAAGTGCCTGCCTAAATAATGTGTCAGAGTATCCGGTTTCCCATTTATAAGGTGTAATTATCTGTAAAAGCCTGTAATCTACACTGACGCCTGCCAGACAACATTTTCTTTTCAGATTGGGAAACCTAGAGGGTGGTCTTCAATCATCCGTTCATTTCACTTCTGCCTGCCTGCCCTGTCCCTAGTTTCTTATTTTCCATGTGCATAGTGTACGTGTTACGTCTGTCTCAACCTTCCTCGTCTTACTTTTACTATTTACGTATTTAAGTCTCCTAGCTCTTTACACTTATCTCCATTCTCACTTTTTGGTCATCCCTCATGGGATTTGGATTTAGTAGATCAGCTTGGGAATGGCTTGCCTTAATTTAATTCTCCAGACTTAGGCTTATTAATGCCAAGTTGAACCTAAGATATCACATCATCACGCTTCAGAAATTACCCGACTCGTTTAAACACTCCGTTTGATTTAAAACTCATCTAATCATTATGAATGAATTATCTTGGGATTTCCTTATCAAAAACATTTTTTCTCCTTCTAAATAAATGTAGCTTAATGCACCTCTCCAATTTATAGTATTTAACTTGTCCATGAACACAAGAAAATACATTTCCTCCTCGTCTTCCCTTCTTATTATGTTATTTAGTTACAGCGGGTGTTATGTAAGGGTACTCTTTAAAGTAGTCAGGCACTCTCCAATGCAAATTCAATTTAATCAGCAGCTACTCAGCTACCTGCATTATTTAAGAACTGAACCCATCAGATAATCCCAGGAAAACTCAAACATAATTAACCCGAGAAAAAATAAAACATCTGCTTCTATTGTTGTGGGAGCAATTGTAGAGTGCATTTCCTTAAGGAGAATCAAAAGGCCCCAATAATAGTCAAAACTGAACTCAAAGTTACCATCTAACTCTTAAATAACGATGTTTTCACCTGAAATCTATTCTTATTACTATTTTATTTAGCGGATACTTGTTTTTCTTCTTTGTGTATCCTTATCAAAAGTATTTGTGTCAACTGATTTCGCATGTCTATTAAGTTTAAGTAAAGCAATAAGTCTCTCAATGATATCTTCCTGTCTTCCCTGGTGAATTCAAAAAATTCCTATACAGAGTGATGTAATAAGTAGGAATTCAGTGATAATGGCTAAAGTTAAGTAAAGGCAGACAATCACACAAGGTATTAAAAAGCTATAGCTTTTATCTGCAGTGAATAATGGGTATACGGCAGTAATATTTGCTTAGAGTGTACGTAGGAGAACCTGAGTGAGCTACGGAGAAAAGAAATCTCACTTGTCTAAATGGGCAAGGCAATAAAATCTAATTACAATGCCTTGTTTCTCCGCGATAAGCCTAATAGGTTGTCTGCTCTTGAGTGTAATCAGTAAATTGTAATGTTTTTAAGGAGACACTCGCTGAGACTTTATTATTTATTAGGATAACACTGGAATGTCAATGTCAAATCCAACAGACGTCTCTTCTACTATACTAAATATAAGTCTAGAAATACACTTAAGATAGATAGGGAAGTTGGTAAGTAGTCTAAGTAGTTAGTTGTCAGTAACTCTATTGAAATCATTACTTTCTATTAGCGTAATGGAATACTTAATTTCTTATTACGTTCCCCCTGGTTGACTTCTGATTTACACGTACAATTAACGTTCACACTGGATGCAATATGCAATAGTTCATATTAACAATTTACAGAGAAAATATGGATATTTTTTGCTATTTTAGTATTAATATTTGTGCACACAATAAATGATTTTATTAGTGGACAGATGAGTTTTATAATATTTGTAATATAAAGCAGCGAAATAAAATTGAGACATTTTCCGAATTTCAGGTCTGGTTTCAAAATCGGCGAGCGAAATGGAGGAAAAATGAGAAAGTCGGTCCGCAGTCCCATCCGTACAATCCTTTTCCAGGCGGGATTAATTTAGGCGGACCGCAACTCCCTCCCGGCCCAATGCCATTCGGTCCTCTGTATCTCCGGAAACATTCGCCTATGGAGTCCCTCCCGTCGCCACCGAATTCTCATTCTCACTTGTTACAGAACCGAATCCCTCAGAGCTGGAGTCCGCACATGCAGTATTTCCCTTCTGCGCTCTCTGCACATCATTCTCATCAGCTGAACAACCTGAACTACCGTGGTGGTCCGTTTCTCAATCCTGCAGCAGCTTATTTGTCCGGGGCACCGTCTTTTCAGAACCTGCTGGCACATTTAAACTTGAACGTGGCTGCTGCTGCTCAGCACATGAATCATCACTTGAGCTCAACAGAACTGTCAATTCTCGGAGGAGCGGGTGGCAGTGGCACAGGTAGCTCATCAACCATGTCCATCCATAGTCCAATGACTAATTCTCCGGTGAGTCCTCATTACAATCTTAACAGTAGGAAATCCCTGTCGCCAAAAACTGACCCAGATGATAATACTAGCAATAGTGACTTACGCAGTAGCCTCTCATCACCTAAAATGGCTGATGAAAAAATCCTAAACGTGGGAATCCCTATTGCTGAGATTGAAAGACGGGCGAGTAGTATTAATGCATTGAGAATCAAAGCAAAAGAACATGAAACTAAACTAGAAAATATGAGAAATCATCACAATTATAACGGAAGCAGTGGTGATCTACATTCCAGTTGAACCTAATGTGAATTATTTAAACCTCAAATACACGCAGCTCATTATCATTGTTTGTACTAATATAATATTATGTAAACAATTCTACTATTGCTAATGATAATTTGTCACAGTAAAATTGTTTTAAGAAAATGACACGCTTTTCTCTAATAACATGTTGTGAATTTAGTTTTGTGAATCCTCTCAATTATTCTTTGATAATTATTTTATGGAGACAATGGAATAGGTACATTACAGACCTATGCAATTTTATTGTTATTGTAATCTCATTTTGTGGACAAGAAAATGAATAAATTGAAAATCATATATAAAACAGCTCATTTACAAACAACAATTTTGTTTGGCATGAAATGTAGAGCATTGGCTCATAATTCTGTCGATTAGACATAATTAGATTGTTGTGTCCTCACGGTTTGCAGCAAGAAGAGCATGTCACATCCCATATTAAAATTATCGTGCAATAGACACTGTTTCCCAATAGAAAGTAGTAGTAGTGATCATAGTAGTACACATCAAAGGATTTCTTTGAAAGGACTATGAAGCAGGTTAGGAAGACCGTGGCCAAGACAAACTTTGCCCATTTCCATGTGTTGTAGGACAAATCCTTGATATACAATCACCAAAACAATTTAGACACCTACCCAGGTAACAAAACATGTAAAATTACGAGAAAAATGAACATACCTCGCAAAAGTACATCAGAGCCGATGTCATCTGAAGAATGGATACAGCAGCAGTTGTAGCACAACATCCAAGTAAATCCGTCGGGAATCTAGTAAACTTTGGACTTTCTCCCAGATAGTTTTGTATTTGTAGCTTTTCATTTCTTAAAAGAATTGCCGAGAAAATCAGCGTGGACAAACCGTACAACTACAAAACATGTTAAAATAAATGAAACATTTTATATGGAAAATTCCCTTTGACTAAATTATAAATCTTGGCTAATTTAGCCAGTAGACTATACTGGTTAGGTATGTGAGAGTTTTTCTCCCAGCTTTGTTGAACATGTTTTACATAGTTTACTTACAAATCCAGCGACTGCATTTGTTTTTTGACTGGTGCTGATTTTATTTTTATTGTCGAAACTGTCATCAAAAGGCATGTGCTTTTCCATCGTTCTAGATAATTAGCCACTAGGCACACAACGACACTGACACCTAAAATAACAGGAATGTCTGCGAAATGTAAGAGAACAGAATTTTGTGGTTAAAAATGAGTTGGTAGTGCAAAAATAAATAGAGCAAGTCCAGTTGGCTAATAATGATAGTCCTCTTCGTTTCAATTAGCTCTAACAAATAAATAAGTAACATTATTATGGTTTTGAATGAATTTCTCACGGATATCACATTGGCCTTTCAGTTCAGTCACTACAATACATGCGTAGTAGTAAATTGAACTGTTTAATTCTGAAGATAGGGAAAAGCGATAAAAACCTAGTTGTGGTTTTCGTTTTCCGCTGAAACATTAAATTGCTACAGATTAATCATAACCAATAATTAGGGTCGGGTGCGCCAAACAATAGCAATAAAGTAAGGATAAAAACCCTGGCTCATAATTAGCACTAAAGAGTTTAAATAATGAGGCTCTTATCGTTAGTTCAGTGTCTATTAGGGAGTTGAAGGCAGTGTAGGTTCCTGCCATAATTATACGGTTCATTACGAATGTAAATAGATAAAATTCAATTACATAACCTTACGTATATAAACTGTACATAGATAACAATGCGCCCTTTGATATACATGCACTTCAATTTAAGACAAGTTATACATACACACACAAAGCATAACTTTTAGACATTAAAGAATAAGAGGCACAAGGTACAATAATATTAAAACCACAAAACTGATAACAAAAAAATTCGATTACACATATTGCGCAATCACCTCTACTCACTGTATAGTTGTTCTTGTAGCTGTACTACATACATGGCAAAAGTTGTAAAATAAATGCTATTCTTTATTACATTAGGCTATTACATTAAAAATACACCAAGAAATATAAAGAGGAAAGAATAGGCGCAATTAGATACTAAAGTTAAATAGTATTCGTAAAAATGTTGAAGCTGTTGATTGTGATCCAAGATTGCTAAGCACAGCCCATAGACAAGAAACAAACTGAAGTTCATCCAAGTCCATTTCCTCCAGCTTACGTCCTATTATAAAGTTAAATAACTAATCATTATCACTTTTAGTACTCATGCAATTTTACGACATTCTATCTGATATCTGACAAACCCCATCTGTAGGATTAATTAATGGAAAAAACCAAAATGGGTTTCCCATCCCGAATCTTTAATTATTGCAGTAATAATTGTAGTAATAAAATAATGTTTAAAAGTACTGCATAGGGAAGATATATGAGAATCGTAAATTTTTGATAAAATTTTTAAACAATTTATCTTAGTACTTAACTGTTGAATGCACTTACTCGAAAGAAGTACATCAGACATGTTACGAGTTGGACTACCCCATAAGATAATGTGATGATGCAAGAACCGAAACAGTCTATAGGAAATCGCGAAGTGTCTCTGGTCCTTAAAAGACGTTCCAGGTAAGAATCAATTTGTAAAGAGTCACTTCGCAAAATTGAGCCTGATGTGATTAAAAGGGCGACCCCAAGCATCTAAAACACAATTAAATTCCCCTGTTGCATTTAGCTAATTATTTTTTTTTGCAAAATAAATAGATGAAGGAAGGAAAATTAAAAAATAAATTGTATTTCTTGTATTATAAATTAAAAAGATACCATCGACAGAGAAACTGATACGTGCTTCCCTAAACTAAACTTTTCACTGAATTTGTTGGCCATATTCTTTTAAAAATTCATATAAACTGGAAATATTAATTACATGAGCAGAATTTTTGCAATTTTTTACGAAGCTGGAGTGTGTTTAGTGTTGAATTACTTCTTATCACTTGTAATTTAAACGTATAGTTGTTCGAGAAAAAAAATGACGTATGGGAACATGAAATTGACATTGTAAAAATGACAAAACATATAAACCTAGAGAATCATATCTGCTTTTCTCTCTCCGTGGTTTTCATTTCCTGCTAGGTTTTTATTATGCGGATTTCCTCCAGTTAATTATCACATCACACAAAAGCAACGGGTAGCAAAACAATTTAAAGGCTTACACTAAATGTACACGGTAGCTCATTTGATTAATAATCTATCATGACTAATGCTGACTCAAGAATCAAGAGTTTAAAAATTAAAACATCAAATTCTACAAGCAGTGGGAATAAATATTTAAATCCAATTATGTTTTTGTAAGTTCCTTATGCTCAATGTTTCCGTAAGTCATATTTTTCGACTGAGGGACTGTCAGGAGGTCACTGCTTCAAAGAATTCCATTTTGTTTTTTTGCAAATCTTAAATACTGCATGGATACATACAAGATATGCTCCTTTGTTGGTTATGATCTTAAAATTATTGGCTATTTAATTAACATTATCAATGCATTAGAATAAAACCAACATAATTAGCAAGTTTAAAGTTACTAACATTAGTGATAGAATAGAATTTTATCTGATTCTCAGAACTTGCGCAATTTATAACAAGCTTTTCAAACTTTATGAGAATGAGTTAAAACCTTGCGGGTGGCCACACTGATCTGTCAACATGCGTTGCTAATTGGATCACGTAAAGCAGTAAATGTTTCCTTTGTAAGTTACCCCTGAAATTGATATTCCCGTTTAGCGTTGATATAAAATTGCACAAGGATTGAATTTAGCATTTGCATGCTTTTGTCCGAATAATTTTCTCATAATTATTTTTATATTGTAGTAGTACTAGTTGAGTCATAAATTGGGAACACTGGAACCATGAAACCATTTATTAGCTTACTTATTTCATTTCAGGGACTATCAGTTAACCAACTTTAGTTCGTATAGCTTAAAACACGAGTACACAAACAGCCTATTAAATTATGAGACTATTTTTACTGCGAAATGTTTCTGTGTTAATTGATCTGTACCATATACAGTGACCAGCTATATCCTGGAATATATATTAGGGGTGTTCCGTATCTTTCTTACATCTCTTACATCTCCTACATCTACAATTCTTAATTCTCTTGTAGGAGATGTAAGCGATGTAACGGATTTCATGTAGTGGGTAGGCTTCTTTACATGTGTAGTAGATATAATACTTAAACACGCTCAGAGGCATGTTTTTCAGCTTACAAAGCTTACATCTACAAGGAAACGCAGGTTTTAGTTCCACGTGCTGTTGTACTTGCGGCGTGTATTCCTGTTGCCATAGTAATTGTAACTATAACTGTAACAATAAATGATGACAGAAAGGGGCGCTCCTTTTCTAGTCTTATAACTCTTACTGAGAATTAATAAATGTAACTATAGGAGATGTAAGCTGAGTAAAAAAAGATATGGAACTCCCTTACTATTTATTTCCATTTTGGCTTCTCACACTCTATTCATAAGCAGAATTCTGGAGCCATGTAGGTACAAATACAAGGAATTAAGGAGTACTGGGAATTTTGAGATGGTAGATTATATTGTGCGATAAATTTTAAAAATATTATTGGTGTGAGTACAAATAACGTTAAGCCTATTTCCCAACACACTGTAAAGGGGAGCGGAGTTGAATAGCGTATAGCCATTGTCCATGCACGTTCTATTTTACATTTTTCATACAGGTTTATCAGGTGCAAAATCGCAAAATCCTGATTCCGACATTTTGAGAAAACGTAGAGTGTTGCCTAAGATATCAAAAAAAAAGTAGAGAAAAAACTCGAGGGCACATTGAGCTAAGGGTCACCATTATCTTCTTCTACGTGTGCCGGAAAATACAAAATGTATTTTTCTAATGCATTATCCTTATTCCACAAAAACCCTTTTTCTAATATTATGGAGATATAATTTCGGAAATGTTGGTCAAGGTGCCCTCGAAAAATATGGGGCAATTTCAAAGTTGTGAATCTCATTGCTCTACCCTTTTTTGCTTAAATCAAGATTGTGCAAAATTTTAACCCTTCCTTAAATAAATAGCAAACTAATGTACAAATTGCAACCAAAAAATAAACTTTTAAAACAGAAACTACCTGTCAATTTAGTAAAACTAACGGCAAGCCGTAACAGAAAGCTCGCCCTAGTAGGGCTACCCTGTACACAGCTTTA
>JAAAYG020017224.1:0-20205 GCA_009936455.2 Tomocerus minor
CTGATAGTCAGGGTAGTCAAACATCATTAGCAAGTAAATCTATGACTCACTTAGCTCATTAAACCCGTCGTTCGTGATATACTATAAATACATACGCTACTAACTACTATCGCTGTACACATTAAATCTAGCACAGCACAAACCTCCGCCGTTTGTATTTGACTGGGGATGTGAAATAAAGTACACATATTCTCCAGTCACGTCAACAATAAAACTTCCTTCCGTTTTAATAGTCATGAACCCTGAGTCAAATCATGACAATGAAACCGAAACAGTAAAATGCAATAAATTATTATTAATAAGTTAGTAGCCAGTGTAATAAGTCATGTTTACCTTTGCCCTGAGAAAGTTTTCGATAAGAGATTGCGTTCCTAGATTGAGCCCTTTATAGTTACAAGAGAAGTTTTGACATAGATTTAACTTATTTATGCGTTTCAGAAATGTACAGACGCTATTACACCTTCTAATGTAACTTGCTCATAAATGTCCAATAAGGGAAATTATAGTATTGCATTAATAGCGCATAATTTACAGTATAATGTAGGTGTATCTTAATCCAGCAATTGCTACTAAAAGCTTTCCACTCTCTCCTACCAATTCACAGAGTCAGTAAATACGTTGTTCATGCAGGAAGGAGTGTGTGACAAATCTGAACTTGTGCTAACTATAAGAGTCCCTTGGATTTATGCACTATTATTCTAAACTACCTCAGCCGTTATAAGAGCAATAACGTTATAGTCGCTATTTTTACTAAAGGATCTGGCTTAATCTGAGATAAGGCGTATATGAATTGTCTAATGACCCACGCAGATTTCCGCCTCGCACTACCGACGCACAAATGGCAAGGAAGTTCCAGAGCTGGTTACTATTATTACTTTCCTGCTAGACACCTACCTTCTACCTCTACTATAAAATTCAACTCAATTAAACTTTTGCAGGTCAGTCGAACAGAGAAGTTGAGGGGATTGCCATGAATTATTCCTCGTGGTTACAAAGACTTTCACAAAGAGAGAGAGAGGGAGAGAAAGCTGCTATGCTGGAAACAGGATGCAGGCATACAAACAGATGCAATGTATAATTCTGAGCTCAACTTTAGATAAATCTATGAATTTTCAAAACTACAGCACTTATTATGTACTTTTACTGTTAATAATGTATCTAAATGTTTGTCATGAACAATGCATAACCCACTAAAACTACATCTGCCTACCTAACAATTCAGCTGCCTATTACATAACCGTCCTAATTTACAATTCGCACAAATTCTACGTTCCCAGGTACTAGTAAGTAGTACAGCCTCTAGATGAATCTGTGTCAATGTTCCTTTTAGCTATTAGCGAAAATGCCGCGCTAAATTGTGTTAGTTCTGAGAAGCTGGCAAAAGTTGTTCATTCGATATTAATACACGCTCTGTTCCGACATTTGCAATATTATTCTAATGAGTTTCCATTTAGCAAATGAATGGCTTTAGTTTGAAGTGAGACACTCAATCTCTCCCGGGCAAATATACATCTTTCAATTCGTTAACTTTGACATTGGCATTCTAGCTTAGAGCTCTGAATTCGATTCCTTTGCTTTGGAGACAAGATTAGTTTTGAAATTGGTAAGCAAAATATTGAAGCCTAATTGTAACCAAACCTGTGGCTGTTATTCACAGTAGATACAATCACTTCAATTCCATGTCTGTTCAGTCTATTGCCATTAAGACGCTCTATACAACTTCGAATCACCGAAAACAAATACAATAACGCCCCCAGCATATTTAACATTCTGCTATTCGCATTGATTGTTATTCTGTAACAGAGTGCCACTTCTCCCTTTCCTACTAACTCTCTAATCAATGCACCTACATTGTATTGATTTATATGTGATATATTGTGATGCCATTTGTGAGCTGAATACAGTGGCGGATGTCGAATCGGAAGAGTCTTTATGTTAAAGCAAACAATCATGCTGCTTTTCCCATTTTCACTTGAAATCACACAAACAAAACTTCACTTCACATGACAGAGCAAATAAATATTAGATTGAATGCAAGTAGGTACATATAATCATTTCTGCAAATACTACAAAAAACATGCACCTAGCTAGATACAAAATATACTTAATATGTCTCTAGAGCGCCTACCATTAATAATTTCTTTGAATATGTCTGCAATTTTACGAACGAGCTGAAGAATTATAAGTACCAGTCTGGACAACTAATAAATTCGTATTATCAAGTCGCTATTATTACAAATAAATGCTGAGCTATATAATTTCACCATTGAAATGTCAGTAACGAATAAACAACTGCAATGCGAATAACTGACATCAATGCTAACATGGATGGGTTCAAATAAGCGGCAGTAAAGTACAATAATTTGCTAAAAAGTTGAAATGGAATAAGCACAGTGGCCATAACGCTATAATATTTACAATAATAATAATCCCGGCAGCACATGGCGATGTTGAAAGATGAATCTACGTAAAATGCAGTCACATGTTTAAGTAGCTATAATACAATTACGAAGTAGACATCAAAAGAATTTTCCTGTGCAGACGGTGTGTGTAGGGAAAGGGATCGGTTGCATTGAACTGCTTTTACACACATTAGCGTCGGGCATTGAGGCTTACTACTTCCACACATACACACAGAGCCGAAATGTTAAAGGCTATGAAGTGGGAGAGGTAATCAAAAGTGTCGGGAACAGATGCTACGGCACACAATCATTGACTTGTAATTTTCTCGCCGTAAAGTGAACGTAGGGCTAAATTAGACGAAAGATAAAGAATATGGGCAAATAAATGCCGTGTCAACCTACCATTCGATTCCTATTTAGTCCCTTCTTCTACTCCCACCCGTCTATACACAGCTACTGCCCTATATCTATCCCCAAAATCCCTAGTCACACGGATCGGAGGGTTAGTTTGGCAAAGTCTGACAACTAAAACTCCCTGGATGTTCATTGTCTGTCTGGAGCTAACTAAAGTAATCTTAGGCCACTGTTGCGTTTACTTCCGACCACTCAATAGCATTACTGAACAGCACAAATCAATGAACTAAGCAAATGTACCAGAAATGAAAATAGCATTCCTCCCTCTAATTCTCACCCTTGTTCTCCCTTCCTTTTCTTCCCACTACACTTCACGTCGATATAGTTCCTTTACTTGAGCAAAGCTAGATCTTATATCCACACCCTTTTATACCAATTGTATTGTACATTATAGCCACTACTTCCCTAAACTAACAATTCAATTTCCAAATCCTCCTATCTGACTCAATCTACAACGGATTGCCTAGATGCTATTTCTCTACTAAGGACAACTGCCTGGCTTATTTGAATTAGCTTCCTTTGCGGTTTCGTGACTCTAGCTGACTGATATGACTTTATTCAGCTGTCTACTATGCACTTCTTCTATGCCACATCATTTTCTCCTCTTCTATTGGATTCCTTGGATTTGTTAGGTGTGTGTTTGCGGCTGGCAGTTCATTACGGCAAGAAGCATCCGTAAATCCGAATTACTTTTCCTTGTATCCCAACCATTTAACAATTATAAGGGATTTTTCTTAGCTATTGAATTTGTACCATTTATCTAATGAATAGTATCGATATTCTAAGTATCTTATCTTTGCATTCATGGACGATGTACATTTATTATATCAATTTTTATAACAGAATACATTTTAACAGGCGAATCTCATCTGTGACTGTCCCTGTATTTGACTTTTGTTTAAGAAATTATTAGTAATGTAAATGTAAATATTATTGTTGTTTGTTTGGATGATGGTGTATGTGGTGTGTAGTAGTAGAAGGGGAGACAGTTCTAGTTTGCAGTTGCAGTGAATAAACGGAACTAATCCATTTCAGAGTAGATATTAACCGAGCCTTCACTTGACTTATGCACTGTGTGCAGGAATAGAATGTCCCCCAAATTGCCTCCATTCATTCTCGCCTTGTATACACACACGATATGAGACTACTCGTACTCTACTTCTAGAGTGAGTGGCTAAACGTAAATGTGAAGGAACATATGACTTCAACTGCACTCCGTTTCGTAGTTGACTCTATTCAATAAATTGCCTACATGTGATTACTACTGCTTCATTACATTTGCTTTCAGCCTATTACACATCTCTCTCGTATTGCCCTTCAGCACTCTATTATCCAGCACTGTCGTAATATGTATCCAAGTAGCAACTTGGAAAGTCAGCAACTTTTCTATTATTGATATGGATGTATGTCTGCCCCGCAACAATTTTCTATACACTATTCTACTTCATATGACCAGTTTCGTTTTGAGCTTTAACTCCAGAGCAGAGTTTCTTAATTTTGACAATGTTTCCTTCAGGCTGCTTTATAATCTATATCCATTTATTGTTGGTTATTTTATGAGGATTACCTAATATGCGTAATTGATTTGATCCAAATGGAGTGAATAAATATAATGCTACTATCAAATACAACTATACAAATGGTGCAGCATGTAAAAGTTTCAACTTTTCAATATGCCCACACAATTAGTAAACAAGTTTTGCTATGATTGGCACCCTTATATCTGCACTAGCCAAAACTAAAACATTTTTGGACCATATAAATACTTCGCACAATAGCTGTCATGAATTAATACAAATTAAATTGGGCAAGGATCATTAACACAGCGTTCATAAGTAAAAGCGAGCTATTTTGAGGTCTAAAACAAAAGTAACAATAATAATAGTATCTGTGTTGTCAATAAAATGCAAGCGAGTTTATAATGAAGATACAGTTAAGCCCAAAGTCAAACATTGAAGAACAGGATTTGATGTATATAAATAAATTGTCCAATTTTCGTAAACACGTTCAATAGAAATTAAAGCAAACATAGGCTATTGTTTTCAATATCAATGGAATAGAAGAATGTCATATGCTGGGACTTAATAGCAAATGTAGCTGTTTATACAGAAGTACCAATTATTCTTTGGCAATAGAGCCAGATAAATAAATACAGCACATAAGCCGGACAAAATAACAAAGCTAAACTTGACTCATCTGCAGGCTCAGGAACTAATCGCGTGGAACTGCATCGTTTTGTTACAGGACTCCTGCCCCTCACGCACGTCATTCAAAGGGGAAAGGGAGCAGGAAAGATTATTCCATGGCACAGGATACAGAATCTTTATTAATACACTTTTACTGAGCTCTTGACTTTCATTTAGCAACACTTACTACTGTAAGTCCTTCTCTGTTCGTATTGGGACAATGACATTGTATTCTATAAAAGTGTAAAAGATATGACATTATTTTGCATGAATACAAAAGAAGCATCCATTGAAGCTGTAGAATAGAAGACACTCACAGAGGAGCCTACTTATATACATACAGCTCAACAAGAGTGCCTTTTGTATTCTTCCTTATAATAAATTCACGAAGCAAAGAAGCTTTGAGCAAGAAAATGACAACAATAATTTTTTATCGTTTTCGTAGGCAATTTTAATATGCCAGCGTGCATTGTGTACCCAAAATTACTTTTAACCATATAAAGTCCAAGATTTATATATTGGAATATCGCATCGACTGCATATTATTGATTCCATTACTTAGTCACAGGTCGGGTTCGAGTAATCGACCTTCCACTCTAACGAGAACATCCTGTGTCAAAATGGTATGTGACAAAGAACGGGAATCCAAGTGTTTTAAGTGTACAAGGCAGATGCTGCGACTGTCACAAATTCATTTCCAATATCACCCAGGCCATACTTGCCATTACATTTGAATGGTGATCAGTGATATAGAAGGGCTTTCACAATGTGTATCGCTGAACCATTGAGTTTGTCATAATATGGGACAAAACACTGTTTCAGTAAGAAAGTATTATGTCTAAAATATCCAAAAGAATTTTAGGAAAAGCACAATTACAAATAAAATATTTTTTGGAGTTTAATTCGGTTACTCCCAGAAGTGAAATTAAGTGCCCATTTTTCCCCATTTTCAAACTGAACGCAGTTTTAATTTAGATCCAAAGGATGTAGGTGAGTCTGTACAATAAGGTTGAACAAAATATTTCTAAATATCAATCCTTTCCGAAATTATTATGGGGCTCATTAACAGACTGCCGGACGGGTACACGGGCGGACAAATCTTTTAATAAAGTACCTTGTAGAAATTAAAAATCTAAGGAAAAACCTTTTCATTCAAAGGAACAGATCATATTGATGCAACGATGAAACCTATTTTTGCTGTATACAATAGTTACTTTACGGGCTTACCGGTATCTACTCCCAGAGTTCCATGTACAATAAATCGGCAATTATCGTACGTCCTTCACATTAAAGTATCTACTATTTTGATGCGTCGGATTTTAATTAAAGTTCACAATCTAAACTTTCGAAAATCACTATAATATTCAAAATACTTAGGTCTGTGTTTTGTAGCTCATGCTTTTGAGACTGCTGACCTTTCGCTAATCACTGCAAATTGAGTGCAGCATAAGTAGAAATATATTTAATAGTAAATGAATAATAATACCCTGTCAATTTAAAGTAGGGCAAAAGCGGGAATGTTGCTGGTAATTAATTAATCCCAATAATATTTAGTGCTTTTCTATAATTGGTACAGTATCTATAAATGAGATTTATAAATTATATGCAAGAATTCCGAATTTGGAAAAAGTTCGATGTGATTCTGAATATCATCCCCACATTCCCCGCTGAAGATGCTAACTGTATATTAAGCGTCACCCTTATCTTTCTGTTATTCCTAACTTTGGATGACGTTCAAAAAAAACTCATCAATTCATGGTACACATTTTTGTGATTTTTACAAAGTGATAGTATTATAGGTGGAGAACTTTTACCATTCCTACTTGATGTTTGTATCTAGAGCTGTATAGGTTGTTAGATCACGAACTAACTGTAATTATATTGACTTTTGTTGAGTTGAAATATTTGAGTAGGAGCTGTGTAGGATGTAGTGCATGGAATATTGGGTATATCCTGTGGATAGAATCATCATAAGTCGTAAGGAAGGAAGGCAGTGAAGCCAGGAAGAGTCTGTATGAACATGACTAGATACTTAGATTCCATATAGGATCAACTGCTCAAGGAATGAGATTCGATGTATTTATCCAAACGGATCCTGCCAGGAAAATAAGCCTACGCGTGTTTTCGCTCTCTACGCACATCTCCGCATTTTCTCAGAGCTTCGCATGCCATCTGAAAGAAACCACATCTGCTGGTACATCTTCCATTTCCAACCAACTATTGCACTTGGATAAGCTTTCCGCGATCATCAGATCTTCACTCATATCTATTCCCAGCCCATAGTATTTTCTTTTAGCCCTTCCTACGGAAACCAAACCAAGGCCCTCTCCGTGTGGAGAATAAATCTTTTCCAATAAACCTATTTACCAAGATACAAGAAACATTAGTGTACAGACACATACGCGATATATCTGTACTATACTATCTGTCTGTAGGTCATCCTCTACAGTCTACATACTTGATTGAAAGGATTCCGAAATTTTGAAATCTACACTTGCGGATTCCCTCATACATCTACACCTAACTTTCTTACAAATTATTGACATAATGGAGGAAGGCTTTTATTTGTTCGCCGAATCCAGACCCAGATGGGGATTACAGACAATGTCTGTCAGTTTATCTTTGAGAAAATAAAAAAATGGTCTAAACTATTGTATTGGGAATATGGGAATATATTACGAGATGGTAAAACATGAAAATTGAAGTCATCTATGGATACATGGGATTCGGGATTATGTTGAATTGTGGAGCGGAAGTGTACACTATTAGCACAAAAGATACTATTTTTATACATTACCTATATGCCCAATAATATATATATATATACGTATGCATCGATAACAAAGATTTAAATCTTGTTTTGTACTTGTAACTGGTTTTCAGAGACTTGGATAGAATAATATTATTTACCAATTGTACATTGCAATATACCGCAAACTTTACACAACTTATTCAGGATACTAATAAAATAACAATAAGGCACATTTGAAAGGGAAACTTATACCATACGATTATTTGTTGAAATTGAGTTAAACCACAGCAAAGCTGCATCCAATGATCATTAGTTATTGTTACCAACCAAAGAATTTCCCTTAAAAGAGTACTCACGAAGAGTAGCCAAATTATTAATTCAATTAGTAAACACTAACAACGTTTTCCTTTTCATCTCATAAGTCGATACACGTGTATTGTTAATAATGAGTGTATGTTACCTAAACACCATATTAAATTCTTTACTATTTGAGTAGTACAATGTCTAGTATAGTCCATCCTGCCCATCTCTAAAGCAAATATCAAATCTATATGCATATTTCAATGTGGAACTAACAAATTCTAGATCTTTATGCGTTGCAGGCAACCTCTATTTCATGACAATCTTTTATTGTTATTAGGTTTAGACAAAATATTATAGTCATCACATTACTTATAGTTTAATGAACGACTGTACTTTAATATTACGGATAATTTTCTGGTGAAAATTTTTAATTTGTTTTTCTTTATCATTTATAAACAAGTCCCACATAAAATTACGCTGCTAGTAAAATTAACTGATTATTTTCCAGATAGGCAAAGTTTCATCAGTGTTGATAAAAGAGCCCCTAAAGTAGACGAGAATCTCGACTAAAATTACTTGTAATCTAATATTGTTTCTCATTGAAGGACGAGGTAGAAAAAAAACATCAGAGTTGAGCTTGTAAAAACTGAAATAAAATCCGTTCAACTTTTGATTTGCGTCGTCGAAAATCAATATTTCAATGGAAGGAAGGAAAACTGAGAAATGGAGCATGGAAGTTGAGTATCTATTTCTGACGAAATTGGTAATTCAATCTTCGTATTGCTTCTGCAGATCTGTGTATTTGGTTTTGCCATAGTTTTCCCCAATCTTTCAGCGTATTAGTTACAGTACAATGACTACTTGATGCAAGAGTAAAAAATTGGTGCTGCTCATTCGATAAATGTTAAAGTAAATATGTACAGGAACAATTTCTTAGAAAATAGATTCTGTAGAACAGTGTGAATTTGAGCTGTTAGTATATTAGATTGTGAGTATTGCGTTGGCTTGCATTTTACTTCGGTTGTGGGCCGTGCAGAGTAATAGAAGGCTATTTTCAGGGGTAGATATATGATTAGTTTAGATAGAGGGGGGAACGTTGATAAAATTATGCGATTATAAGTTGGGCCGTGTAGAAAATGTCTGTGAAAAGCGAAGGTGAGTGGAAAAGTAAACGGGAAACCTATAATTGGATTCTAATCGACAGACAAAAACGCAATATGATAATCAAATTGAAAGAAGAGAGAGTCGTGAGGTAGAGAAGTAGAGATAAGGGAGAGAGGAAGAAAGGAAAAGGGATGAAAGTAAGTGCTGTAGAGAGTGAAAGGTGTAGAGAGTGTTTTTAAAGCCGGAGTTGACGTGAGAAGACGAGACTGGGAGTTGTGAAACTGCTGGTTTGACTTTAACTCTGTTATAAGTCCGTTATACAATAAACACTATAGTTTACTTCCTGTAAGTAAAGGTTACATTTGATGTTTGATGATGAAGTAAACTGGTATGGAGTGAAAAGAGAGCTGTCTGGGCCCTAGGAACTAAGGGAAAGGGATGCTAGGCGAATTCAGTCGCATCACATCACCACAGCACATCATCAACAGCCAAGGAGAAAAACGGCACCGGCTCTTTTCCCTCTTTTCGGTATAATTTGAGCAAATCGATCAAGTGTAGCTGCAGACGAAGGAAAGAAAGGGGAAGACGAAGAGTGGCTGCCGTCGTCGATCCTGAAATAAAATACTGCACACACACAACAAGACTGAACTGACTGACACAGAAAGAGCTAACTAAACTAAGTAAAAGGAGGAAATAAGCGCAATATTGGCTCTGTATATCCTCACGACAGTCAAAGTCAGAAAACGAGGCAGGAAGAGGGAAAGGCGAAAAAATCGAGCAAGTGTAGTAGTAAATAGGGTAGAAGAAGGAGTTCAGTCAGATCACAGTCGCCGGGAAAAAAGAGAGCCAAGAAAACAACAGGGCCTTTGCTTAACACACAACTACAATGAAAAATTATTTCCTAAGTAGGCGAAAAGGAGGCTGCAAGAATTCGGCATTTCTCTCTCTCTCCCTCAACTTATTACGAGATATTATGTGTGTATAGAACGAGGAGACTATAGCCAACGTCAATTCATACTATTTTTCCTTATACCCAATAAGCATGACAAATATTGTGTATGTATGAATTTAATTATAGCGAAGTAGTGTGCTGTTAATGCTATATTTAGGTAAACCCCTTAATAATCACGTTTATAGAAAGAGAAAGAATCACTTAATGGCTCGTTGCTTAGTTTTGGGTGCTACGTGGGAATTTTGTATGGGTTTGGCTATACTAGGTTTACGCAGATACTAGAACAACACTTATTTTTACTTAGGAGCTAGGAAATAAGAAGATTCAGTTTGGTGTAAGTAAAGTGAAGAGTAATGTTGAGAGTTAGTGAGAAGAGAGTGTAGTAAGAAGAGAGGAGGGAAGGAGTGTGTAGTCTCTAGATGCTAAGCCTTTTTGGTATATGGCCAGGCAGATAAGTAGTCAACAGTCTATCTTCTATACATTGCTTTTCTTCTTAAGTGTTCTGTATTGCAAGGACTTTCACTTAGAACTAGTATTTCCTCTCTTTTGAATTTTTATCCGGAGAAAGGAATGACTATAGTAAGAGTATCCCACTTGTCCCCCGCTTAGTTTACTACTGGTGAATATAGTTGGGAACCCACGGCCAATGCACCCTCCTTAAACCCCTCTCTCTCTCTCTGAATCTATCTACACTCTTATATTAATGCACAGTGTAGAATTTATAGGCTCTACATCTGCTCTAACGTGACTTCCCGTAGTCGACTGCCTCTCGAAAATACAGAAAGAAAAAACTCACACTTTTCAAAGGAGAAAGGGAAGGAGTTGAGTTTATTGGAGGGAATTTTTCTCTCTTTAGCTCAAGAGCTACAGATAGATATATTTTCTGCTTCCCAAGAGTCTAACTCTGACTGTGAGTAGGAGGAAGAAGGAAGGAATGGCAGAGCAATCCAAGGCTACTTGCGAAACTTATACAATAATCCATAGGACATTACTCCTTGTAAATATCTTCAGTTCATATCTCAGCAGTTATATTGTTTAATCGTTTTAGTAACCATTATTACGCAGCTCCAGTAAATAGTAGTCCCATTCCTATCAATACGCTCAAACTACCTATAGTACACACACACACAGTTACATTTATTCGCAAGAAAGAGTAGTAGCTAGTGGTAGATAATCTAAAAATAGTTTTACAGCCGTAGCTATTACAACTATTTATAAATGTAGAGAAGAGGCTATTATGGTATGGTGGGGAGAGACGTCGTATTTTACGTAGTTAATAGTATGTACGATTAATGCAATCCATGTGCAGTGCTTCTAAGGGTGGAAAGAGTTAAACGGAAATTATTTCAAGAAACGAGAAAAACCCTAGTTTCCATTACCAGGAAATCTTTCACTAACTGCAGCTAACTTGGGTGAAGAAAAATAGCGAGAACTATTGGATTTGGCTAGATGGAACATTGAAACTAATACAGAGCTTTAGCTTTCTGACGGATTCTACCTTGGCCACCTTCCTGCCTTACAAATATACTAGAGACAGAGAGAGAGAGAGCTAGTAGAATATCTTCGGGACTATAGAAAAGAAATCCAAAACCCAAGTGCACTACGCTAACGCAGAGAAGAAGGAATGGGAAATGTGTGCGTATAAAGTCAATGTAACACGCTACATTAGAAAATTGTTAGATTGGATTGGATGGATGAACCGGAGGCTAAGGAAACCAGTCTAGTGTACTTGAATCTAGTCGTTTCTCACTTGTAATTCTAGTAGCCAGTAGTATGAATGCCATAACATTTCCTATTCCATTGTATTTCTTTTTCTAGCCTAAGTGCACCAGGAAGAGATATATTGAGAGACAAGTAGACAGAGCGGAAGAGAAGTATATTGGAGGAGCAAAGACGATTCTGACTGAGGAGAGCGAGGAGTGAGTAACTAAACTCAAGATGCTCGAAGGATGAGAAAAAGTTGCGTACAGAGGAGTAGGTGGCTGCTAGAAGAGTGGTGAGCAGGGAAGGAGTGTGTAGTTGTGAGGAAGGAGAGCCAGATCAAAAGCGGATCTTTTAGTTGAAGAAAGAAGAGGGAAAGCCAAGTTGCGTTAAGATTGGATTGGAGATATTGGTGGCAATGGGAGTTGAGTCGAACTAATGTAAGCGCTGAGCTACTCAATCACCCGAAGCACTTTCACATCCCACCACTACTCCTCTCTCTCTCCCTCTCCACTGGCACTAGATCTACACTCCTGTACTCACTACCATATTTATATCATCTTCAATTGCACATCACATGAATCCCAACCAATCCCTCCGATACTACTTGAGTCATGTTGACACTTATATCTAGGTGACTTCCATCCCTGAGAAATTAGAAATACTAAATATGTCCAACTTGAGCTAGGTCCCACTCTCAACGGGGGTTACACATTTTCTCTCCCAACTCTGAAACCAATCAATGACAAACACAACACCATCACAATGTCTAAATATTTAGGCAGGGAAATATTGTAAGCGCTTGTTTTTATTTTTACACTTTATTACACCATTATGCCTGCTAATCTTCAATACTACAAACAATCATTTGGGCATTCTGCATTACTTACTTTTTACTTTTGAATTAAATTTTCAATTTTCCAATGGTTTAATGTGCCATAATGAATGACACTTATGACACCATACACGCCAATTGTTGAACTACGAATAATTTTATCTAGATTACTAAATCCAAATGGTATCTAATATTTACCTGTACAATTAACACAAAAGATAAGTCATTCATATACTTAAGTGTGTACTAATTTGTTAAACTATATATTAAAGATGAACGGACAGCACAAGAACTGTGCCGGACTTTTTAGACTGATCTAATTCAAGGAGCAGTATTTATGAGAATGAATATCAAAAAGGACTATCGCATGTGCATGGCAGATAATCTCTCCAGGGCATCTCCTTCAACTTCCATTTTGACTATGTACATTGAAATATGGACATAGACGTATAGCTAAGCTTAGTTGAAGTTATTTTGTTGAGCTTTGTATGTAGTGCTTTATTTTCAACTGTGTACTACAACTACGTGGAACAATAAGAAAGTACAAGAGTAGGAGAAAGAGTGGGTGTAAACTGGACGGGAATTTAGTTGTTAGACAATGGAGAGGAAGGAGAAAGTCTATTTCTTTATTCCTTGGTGGAATTAGAAGAAAACTTATGCGTAGACTATAAGAAGAGTGGAACTTCTGTTTTCCATAGCCTCATTTCCATCGTAGAACCCGAATAAAGCTAAAACTTCTTAGGAATAACTATATACGTATAGTAAATAGTAAATTCCAAGAGCTAACTGATTGTGAGTAAAAGTAAATGGGAGAAAGAGAGAGAAAGTCGACTGGTCTATTTGACTCAGCTGACTCTTTCTTTGCTTCTATTCCGATTTCCTCTTCGGATCTCTAATCTGTTCCGCAAAGCTTTTCAGATCGTACTTCCTCTCCTCTTCTTGAGACAGGGAGAAAGTGAGATAGCTGAAGGCGAGGAATCTATGCACTCCTCTCGGTAGCATTCGGATTTCTATCTGACGTGAGTTGCTCCGCGTTCAAGTAGACAGGGACAGGACAGCTGGCTGAATCAACTTGGCTTAGTTACTATACTTATTAGACAGTCGTAGTAGGAAGCGGTGCATTGTAGCTAAGTAAGTGAAACTATACAACAGAGTTCGATAGCAGAGAAAATGAAAATCGGAAGAATGTTCCGTCAACTGAAGGGAAGTCAAATCAAGGAAGGTCTCTTCTTCTGTCACTCCTCTCCCTTCTCCACTTTCATTTCCCGGAGACTTAACTTCTCCATTGCATTGCACCATGCAAGTGTGCACGGGATTCCTCTGTCCTCCTCTTTACCACGAAAAAAGGAGAGTCATGAAAATCCAGGATGAATACAATGGCAGGATAGCCAGTATATGTTCACAGTAAAAGCGGGATGATATATAAAATAGAGAGACAGTGTGCATTTTCTGCAGTGAGTGCCTCGGAGAGCAAAGTAAAGTCCTGTCTTTTGCACGAGCAATAAATTTTTGGACAATGCTTATCTGGATGGAGAGTGAGTGAGTGTGTGTAGTCGGAGTCTTGTCGACTCTCGTGAAAAGAAACTGTAGCTCTATCGATTCCATTGTAATGATGTAGTGTACAGATGCTACTTAAACATACATCGTCCCACACACACTCTCCCCCTCTTCTCCACCAAATATAACTACATATTTAGTATAAGAGTCAAAAACCCTTTAATTCATTGTTAAAAAATCTGCCTATAAAATATTTTGTTTATAGCCGCGGGATTTTCTAAGTTTCTATTGAGTGTTTCTATTTTGTGCTGGGATACAGGGAAGAGATGCCCGCTTAGTCCATTCAAATCACACTCTATCATGCAAATTCCATGGAAAAGCACATTTTCTGTCCATTTACTCTGTCACCGCAACACAAATCTATCTCAATATATGGCCACCTAATGTGATCCGATCCGATCATGGATCTCTCTCAGTCCCTTGCTATCCCTTCCTTCCTCCCTCGCTTCGTTTTCTATACAATTTCAACATTGTCATTAAAGAGACGGACTCTGAGATGCATTACTCCTACTTTATACAAAAATATACACAGACAATGCGTTTCTATGTTTAAATAGAACTATAGTTTATAGATGTATACAAAGAAGTATTCCAAGTCTCTACAGCTGATAAATGCTACGTAATACTTACTAGGATGTATGTATGTGTGTTACGTATCTACAGTGCACATACGATGTAGCACAAATTTAATACTTGGGAGGGAATCCCTACTTTTAGCATCCTGATGTGTAGTACTTATTGTTAGTTGGGGTATAAGGAATATATAGGAGGATTGTATTGTGGGCCAGTCGTAAGTCGTCTCGTCTTGCCTTGGTTTTGTTTGCTGGCATCTGAGAATAGAGAGCAATAAAAGACAGAACTAAGATAGAAAGGAGTAGTGTGTAGCTACTGTGGATGTTGGTGGAGAGAAAGTGGGAGAAAGCTAAGCTATAGTTAAGTATTGCACTAAGAATCTAACCAAAGATCCATTTAGAAAACTCGCATCACACTGCCATATATAGATTTATATTGCGCATTGTCTGCCATTGAGAAACTCTTCTTTGAACCAACAACGACTTTCTCGGCTGGAGATTAAATTATAGGCATTCTTTCTGTATAACTTTGACCTGGAGTTGGAGCCACTCTCAGCCCCTCTATCCCAGTTCTACCACTCTCCTCCCTACACATAGACGCATTTATTTTATTTACACTACACCACGTTCTGATACATTATAATATAATGCACTCACTCCAACTCCCCTGCCCTGACTTCCTCCACATTTCTCCCGTCCCACAAACACTACATTTTATAATACACTATTATTCACCAACAATCAATGTTATACTTTTTAGCTTGTATTTAAGCGAGACTGATTTTGCATTTTTTTTAATCAATGAATTAATGTTGTATGATATCTGGATACACATTAACAGCATTAATAATAAAATTGAGACTGGAAAATAATAATCCGACCGATTATATCCTTATGGTCCTTCATTCACTTACCTAGGGTCTGCAGAGACGAACATTGTCGCTAGTCTCGCTAGTTGTTTGTTTTATTTGTTTCGATTTGTTTGAATAGATTTGCATTATTGATTTATGAATTACATTGCTAGCTTACAATTTGTATAGAAAGTTTCAAATGCTGCATCTCTAATTCTATGAATATAATATGTGTTTTTATTTGATCCAAATATTTGTTATATCTATCTGTGTATACATACACATAATATCCTGTTAGAAAGTAGTGCATGTTACTCTCCGTAGGAGAAAAGAAAAATTTGAAAGGAAAGCAATAACGCATTGTTGGGATGTGTCTGCAGTACAATGATCTGTCTATTTATAACACTTTCGTAAAGGATAGTAGTGTTTTGAGTTACAAAGGAGTAGAGGCAAACACTAAAGAAAAATCTTTACATGTATGCGGTATAGGTATTTGATGAGTGTCTTCCTTTATGTATATATAGAGTGTGTAGTCTGTAGATGAATAATGGAGCTATATATGCAAGTTGTGTTATCCACGAGCGGCACACATTCCCAACTTCGAAATAGGTTTCACTCTTAGAGATATCTTAACATTTAATTTAATGTGATTTAGCAGAGGACGACAATAGGGCCTGAAGTAGACTAAATAAGGCAGTCTGTTAGAAGTAGGGAGCTATTGTATTGTAACTACGTAAATATGCTGTTGTAACATAACATCAGACTATTCTGAAGTGGAGGGGGCATAGTGTGTCGTATGTAATGCCATCCATGTGTGCTATGCTTATAGTGCTCTCTAATAACAACCAACTCTCAATTTTCTCTCGAGTTTGACTTTCTTTTCCATCCTGTTTATGTTTGCTGAGTATGTTCCACAATAGTGCACTAGAACAGTAAAACTAACGAAATAGCTTTCTCCATCCAAGGAATGTGTACATTTATTTGCATAACCTCGTAAGCTAAATTTGATCTGCAGTCTAGCTTGCTACTAGTCCTGGCAAACATAAGTTGTAAACTATTTTCATTATGACGGTAATTTTGTAGTCAGCGCAAAGAACTATGTGTCTATGGTTTCTATTTTGAATTCTCCAAATACTCACTCTTCATTCTTCAACACAAACAAAGAACTAATACCTACCTACCAACAGGACAGGAAACACTTGAGAAAAGATGTGACTTTTGTCTCAAGAAATCTTTCCCCAGTGCTCTAACCTCAGGAAACCCAAAGCAAAGCAATAGACTTATCTTCCTTCCTCCAACATTCCAACTTCCATAACATTCACACTTTATACAAAATCTTTGTCTTTACTTCAATATAACCTTTCCCACCACAAATTCCATTTCACTTTAAAGGACACGCAATTTTAAACTGAACTCATTTTAAGCCATAGAACAGCAGATATCAAATATGTAGTAATAATAATATAATATATTCTCAATTCATAATAATTATTGTGATGTTCCTAACTCTATTATTAATTAAATTAATTTCAATACAATTTGAAATAACTTTACCCAAATTCACAAGCACCTAGTGATCTGTGATACAAACTATTTTAGGTTTGCTTGTCTTAAATGTTTTACGGTGTTTAGAACAATACTTCAAATACATTTTCTTGAAGGTAATTTTTACTGCATATGGATCCAGATGTTTTAATTTATTGAAATCCAAAGTAGCAGTTAGCCTGGGTCCTCAAACTTGTAAATACGATATCACTGTGTATAGAACATACATAGTTTTAGTAAAACACACATAAGCACATAAGTCTAAAAATACATTGCGAAGGTAAAATGGTCGTTGATGGAGCAGGGGAAGGAGATTTTTGTAGGTTAGTCTTGTCCTTTTACTATTCTCGTAATCGTATATGTACGTAAAACGTAATAGTACGAGTGCGTGTTGTATAATAATATTTTGCTGTTATGTTTATCACATCGTCTCATACATCTCAATTGCTCCTCTCCCGTCCAACAACAAATAGCACCACATAAAGGACTATCAAGAGCAGCATGTAGTACATGAGAAGGGGATATTTTTAACACAAGACAACGTGTAGTATGTGTACGTTTGCATATAAGGCATTGAGGAGAGAAGGGTGAAGGAAGGACTCTTCTTGGGCTTGTACATGTGCGTAAGTATGTATAGTGTTTCGTGTAGGGAGCGTTAAGTATTTAAGTATCCTGCAGAAAAGTGAAGAAAGGAAGTAGGTGCTAGGGCGGAAACAATAGAACAGGAAAGGTAATATCCCCAATCATAAATATAACACAGGTAATTACATTACACACCACTAGCCATGTACTTACATTCATAATACCCTCACGAACACAACAGAAATCTGCAATGAAGAAAACGAGCTTAATTTATCGACAATAGAATTAAATTAGCGTGCATTAAGCTATGTTAGATACCTATGCTGCCTATAGGTTCTTCATTGAAATTTACGAGTTTAATACAATGCATTAACGAGCAGAATGGCTCCTGTGCCTACAGATTAGAAAACAATAGATGCAGAGAGGATGGAAAATCCCCTCTCGTTTTGGGAAAGTGACAGCTGCCACTTGTACACAAATAACTAACTAATTGTAAGTGGTTAGTTACAGTGTTACACGTATGTTAAGGAATATAGCCAACCCCACCTTAAATCTTCACGTACCTAGCGATATTATAGGCATTCTCCGGTTAAAATTATAATTAAAAATCCCAAATGTACTACGTGACCAGCCGTTCGTCTTTTAGTTAACGTAATGCATTTAAAAAACCAATAAATCTCTAAACACTCAAAGCCTGGCACACATGTATATGTATATGAAATTTTATTTTGATTCAGAAGGAAACCAAAAACGATTAGACACCAATAGCTTTAGATTTAAGCATTTGAAATGTTCTTCATTACAAAAATTGTATGTTATTTATTTCAAAAAATCGTTGGTGTAGACTCATTTAAATATATTTTATTGTATGTTTTAGTCTGCTAACATTTTGTTTACTTTTTGCACTGATTTTGATTATAAATACATTACCTGACATTTTCACATAATAATATATTATGATAGATGTAAGTACTAAAAGCGAGAATAAAAAAGTATATTTATAGGCATCATTCAAGGATGTTTCATCGAAAGTATGCTACCTAGTATAAATATTTAGGAAAGTTCATAAATTAATATATTCTTATTTTACAGTATAAACCGAGTAAATTGAGGGTTTATTGGCAACAATTTATGGATATTGGGGGACATAGCGTACTCACTAGTGTGACAGGAAAGTTAGAGTAGCTAATTAGTGCAGGAAAGTATAAATACAAAGAGGAGAAAAGGCTGCCAAGCAAGGTTAGAAAAATGCATATAAGGAAACAGTTGGAGTTGCCCTTTGGATGCAACGAATCTAACGAAGCAAAGGCAGAGTATAAAGTACGAAAGGTAAAGGAAGGAAGAGGGAGAGTAAAGCCGACGCAATAATTCACGCAGGGTAATTCTCAGTTTAATAAAGTTTCTCCGTTGACGTTAATTACATTCTAGTCTGATTCCAGACAATTAGTAAAAAGAGGGGAGAGCGATCGTATAGATGGGTTCGGAAATGATCCTCAATTTTTCATTCTTCTCTTTGGACATTCTTAGGTTAGCTAACAGACATTCATTCCCCATTTGCCTCTGTCTAAATTTAGTATGCTAATTTTGGTATCTACCTACAGAGTTACCTACACTCCTTGTCATTGTCATCCAGATATACTCATTCCTCCACACGTCCTCTTACAAAACTCATTGTTAATTCAAATTCTGTGAGCCACTATCAGTCTACTACTTAGCTGTGTAACAGGGTTACTATATTACACGTGACTGGTGCGGTGAAACGGTAATGTTGCTGTCTCTAGCTAGGTATATGATGTAGTCAGCCCTTATGCATGCAATTCATTGACAATGACAAAAACAAACAATTGAAAATGTAAGCTGAAATGAAGTGAAAACAAATTCAACTTTAGTATTTACAGTGACTATATTGACTCCGTTCCATATTTATTTAGCAAGTAGGACAGGGAAAGACAGAAAAGACAATATCCCTGCCTTTTAATGATTATTAACTGTGTCCAGCCATCAATCAGGCTATTTTCGGTTCACGAATGCTGACTCCAGCAGGGAATACAAAGTTCATGCTGAGTTTTCACTCACTCAATAGCAGTTCATCCCCGAAATGAGCTGATAATTAATACTGCACTGAAATTCGACCAGAATTGGATATTGGACAATATTATTCTAGACATTAGAGAGAGATACGCCGGTATTTAACGCTACTTTCAGCTACTGCGACCGTTTACATATACCTATATAAATATATTAGAAAGTCAGACTGCTACAGCATATTAAAGCGTATGAGCGTATCCGATAAAGTGATATTACCTCCTCTCGTTACACAAAACTTTAATATTGTTTTAGGTATATAGTTAATCTAAATAATAAACCTGCGTATACGGACATCGCAAGTATATTTACTATTTGGGAACAAGGGTACGTTTTAATTGTGTTTGACGAATTCCACGCAAGA
>JAAAYG020017235.1:4209-20197 GCA_009936455.2 Tomocerus minor
CCTTTCCCTCCTTCTCGAATGCTACAGAAAAATTGAATTTATGTGGAGAAAGTATGTCAGGATAGCCGTGTAGTAGCCATGCACGCAAGAAAAATTCAAGTTCGTAACGGCAGTTAGAGAATGTGCACTCTAGGAAAAGTGATGATAAGAAGTTTTACGTAGACTGCTAGAGATATAGTCAGCTCCTAGGGAACTTTAGAAAGGAAATCCTCCGTCGAAAGAGCCGAGCAATGAAATTAAACAGTATAATACAGATTATAGATAGTGATGAAAGTAGCTTTAAAGTTTTATCCTTGGCTTAGTGCTTTCGTTGACTAAAGAACTTGGAAGTGTAGCTGTAGAAGTGCAGGAACTGAGAAAGTGAACTTGAAGGAAGTCACCCATTCAACTTCCAATTGAGTCATTACTGTTACCATGCTCGTTGATCCGAAGGAAATAATGAGACAGGAAAATAAGGTCAGACAGATTACTACCGCAAAGACTTACATCAACCAAAAGAATTCTCATTTTCACCAATGAAAACCATTAAATTGAAAAAATCTTCCAAGAAATAAATAATCAAGAAATTACCATCCAACTCGTAATCAAATCTTCTCAAAATCAAAGAATAACTAATTACAGCTGAGAAAAATATAAAAGAGAAATTAACGTATTGTAATTTGCAATTAAATATACGGGTAATTTCTAAATAGCCACGTTTACATTTGCGTCAGTTAAAACCTACATGAGTAGGGTTGCAAATATTTGTAAACAACTTCTATTCTAGAAAATTATTCACAAGACTAGATAACTGTCAATTTGGATTTAAAGTTAAATTCATTTGTCCGTATGGAAAAATATACTTGCTGATCAAGTATTCTGGAAGTGAAGTTAGTTTTCCACGGAATAATGTTCGAGAAAAAAACGAGTGGATTGGGATTAGAAAATAATGTTTGTTTCTGTCCCGTGTCCAGAATGAAATAAACTGGATCAGTTACAGTTGCCTGACAGGTAAGTAGTATAAATCCCCATCCAGATTCGAAAGAGAGGAGGAAAATCCATTTGCAAATAAAACTACAGTGCAAATCGTCTACTTTGTATTGACTAGGAAATATCTTAGTTTTAGCTCAGCATAGAGAAATGGACTTTTTTTCTACGGCCAGCCATTACCATCAACTTTATAGCACTACACTCAATCTGTTGTTGCTTACAGAAAATCGACATAAAAGCTAACATTATATTATGTACGAGTACCTGCTGCTCTGATCTTTCTTTTATCCCATCCCCTAAAAAACAATATACCTACAAGATACAAGAAAAAAAAGGTGGTTTACTTTTACTTTGGTTTATACGTTAGCCGAGCGCAGCATGACTTGATTTGATTTAACATAGTAAGTTTCTTAGCCCTAGTCATTGTGTCGACTGAATCGAATTGGATAGGCCATTTTATTCGATGGTGCCCTCCAGCTCTCTAATACAAAACACAAGGCGAGAAATCCCCGAGAGAGTTTTAAAACGGCAGGACACACAGATAAAAATCTCTGCAATTTGTACATAAACCTCCAGACTACATGCAGAGCAAGGAAAATACTACGTAACAAACTAAATTCCACCTTCCGTCCTACACTCACACACTACCTTTTTATTAATGTACACATAACTAACAATAACTATCATACGGATGTCTATCTACAGCTTTTTTTCATATCTTTTCAACCTATATCATCCTCTACACATAAAATGGGAAAACGAACTGGCAAGTTACTGCACAATATAATTTTTCATTGGCTCAATATAACATCAGTCAACTACCTACACATCTGGCTGGACAGAGCACAAAACAAAATAAACGTACATAGTAATCTTTCAAGGATATTTTTTATAACGCTCGCCCTTTTTTCATTGACCATTTTTTGTAATAGGCCAAAACAATAAAATCTTTTCTATTATCAACTTAAATGCGAATACCAAAAAGTACAAAATATGGACACCGAATTGCTAATACTTTTCTGTCTCTATTTATTTTCGATGTTACATAGTAGATCCAAATCCAGTGTACATATTCTTTCATCAGAATGATCAGATTGACTAAAAAAAATATAATATTATGACTTATGAGACAATAATATTACCGATAACAAGCATTTTTTCTTCAGTTAAATGGTAATACGGACTAAAGATTCCAGTTTTCGGAAAAAAATAAGAAATGGATGCATGTTGTAAGAGATTCTAAATATGCAAAGTACAAAGTGCTGTATTACTTGGAATATGCTGAAACTAAGTCTACTTGTTTGTTTTGTAATTTTATACTGTGTACAGTAGTTAATGTTTGAGAATTGGAAGGATCCAGTTTCAGATTTCAGAGTTCAAAGTGCCATAAGGGCAAACATAATGTACAATGATCGTCAAAAAACGTCATGAACTCTTTCATTGCGAAACACAATCACACTAAAAAGTTAGAGGGCAATAGTTGGAAAGAAAGTAAAGGGGGGAAAGTATGGTATAAAAAGATAATTTTAAGTTAAGACTTGACTAGTGTAAACAGGGATTTTCTGTAGGTAGCTACATATAGGATGCCTAAAATAAAAGCAAAATAGCTACTTAGACCATTTATCCTTGTTTCTGTCATAGCCAGATCTGTAGTTATGTTGTTGCTGGTGTTTATATCTGGAAAACTAAGTCCCTGGACTATAGTAGAGCGTAATAGATTGGAAGGGAGAGTTGTAAAAGCGAAAGGAAGTTCTACTTCGAAACTACGGAGTTAGAATTTCCGGGTTGTTTTCTATCTTGTTGAACAGAGTTATTTTCTTGGTTTTCCTAATGTAATTCCAAGTTTCCGAGTTCATTGTCATTGTCTGTAGTGGAAAATAAACAAGCATTGCTCTATTTCACTCTTAATGTTTTATGATATTTTATCATGGAAATTACTGGAGATACTAGGGAAAAGAAGGATACACTAAAGGAAGATCTGAATGGAAATTAAAGGGAAACGAACAAATGGAAATTGTAGTTGAAAACGCTACTAACTCTACTATATTTGTGTAGTAGCGGAGGGGATCATAAAAACAATTCTAGGAAAACTGTGCTAAAATTTGATTTTGATTCATTGCAGCAGAGGGATTTTGTTGAGGTTGGTTGTGGAAACTGTATTTCCTCTTGACTAAACTAAAAGTTCAAGTTGAATTTGGATTGCATTAGATCCTGTCTTGTCATATGCTAAGCTATGCGAAAAGGAAAGCAATCTGTACGAGGTTGTATACTGTGATAGGGAAACGAAGTATAAAACGGGACTTGGTTAAATTGACAGGGAAAAAGCGATGCCATAGTTTGGGAATGTGTTTTTGCGTGGACTTTAGAAGTGGGATATGATTCTCCTACAGTTAACTCAACTTGACTGATCTGAATTCTTGACATGACACTGTGTCTCATTTATCATGCCCTTTTCACCGCCCGTCTCTCACAAAACTTATTTGAGGTTTAAGTGCTTTGCACCGCACACACACACACATAGAAGACCACATCCACAGACAGAGAGAGAGAGAGACTAGACAGAGATTATAAGCCACTATTCATGTACACATAGCTATCTTCTCCGACATTACATCTCTAATGCGATGCACTTTCATTGGCTGGATGGACTAGGTTTCCGAAACTAGAGTTGAACCCTATGTCTTGTTTGTTGTTAGCTTGAATATTCTTATTTAGTTAGTAGTAAAAGTAACGAGAGAGCTAGCCACAAGAGTGTGCTAAAGATAACTTTTTCATAGATTGTTTCTGACTACTTCACTATTACTTTACTCTTCCACTTTCTACTTCCAGACATACAGCTAATAGATCCGAGTCTCAACAGTCAACTTTTTCTTTGATCCTTCCCTTTAAACTTTCTCCGACAAACACTTCACTTTCTATTTCCCCTCTCTCAGCTACTTCTTTACTTCTTTTCCAAGCGATAATTTATAGATGGATGAGTCTTCACTCTAATAACGCTACCGACGATACCTCACTAAATTAAATGGTTCAAGGCAATGTCAGTCCTAATTTAGACTTTATTTATTCCACACATGAACCACCAACCCCTCTGCATACTACCTACCATCTAATATGCATCTCCGGAATACAAACTTCCATACTTAGCCTGGACTTTCTTTAGTTAATGTTATACAAGACACTCTTCCGACTTTTATGGACTCTACTAACTCTACTTCCAATAAAAACTGAAGTGCCCATAAAATCTAATTCCTACATTAAAATAGTACACCTACTTAACTACCGTATATAAATACATTGTTCAGCAAGCAGGACAAGATGACAAGAATATATTATAGTCACATCACTTTCCCTTCTATCTACTGTCGAAAAGATACCAAAATAAAAATCCCATTCCCAATACTAGATTATTTACATTTAAATTGAAACTGCGTAAAAGGCAAAAGCTACCTAACCAACTAAATAATTATGGACCCCGTAAGCACTACAGAATTTCTATACCCTCTTCAAATTGACAAGATAATATTATCATAAGATGATACTTTAGACAGGAAGGGTTAAAATAGGTTGGTTATATAACTTGAGTACCCGTTCTAGCATGATAATTCCATACTACACACTTTTAGTAAGTGTGTATACTACTATTACATATTTTCTGTGTAAATGTCAGTATGAGTTTGTAGGATATGACTTTTATCAAGGCGTGTGGGGAGGAGGGGGAAGCAACCAAAAGGGGGCAAGGAGTTATGGGAGATCGAGGAGCCTTGGATTTTATATTGAAGAGCCCTAGAAATATTTCGTAAAAAGGTAAACATGCTCTTAGAAATCCTTAATTTACGTTAATACATGTAAAGCGTATATTGTGTATACCTTTCCTCGTTTTAGAATATGCTAATCCATCAGATTTCTATTTTCCTGTACTTGAATGTATCAAGACTCGAGATTTATGTAAAGATTGACAGGAACGCAAAGAAATTCTTTACAAATGGGCTATGACATCTTTACATCCACCGTTGCTAATCCCCATCTATGTATAGATATAAATGCGCATTTAATATTTTTTTTTGCCAAATCACCGAGTACTTCAGGTACTAACTACACAGTACATTGTTATCGCATTTCAATAAAAACATCATTAAAAGAGATTTCCTGTGTCTACTCAAGTTGGAACTTCATGACGACATTATACAGCATTAAAATTGAAACAGCACATAATTTGTATAATGTCCTAATGATATACCTAAAATACCTACATAATAGCCAGAACTCGTACAATATCAGAAAATAAATCTATATATCGTAACTAACTAACCATTCCATGAAATAAAATTGTGTTCTATTAAAGGAAACATTTAAATCACAGACTACTGAAAGGAATGAAAATAATTTTGTGTATACGTTGTTGACTATGTATATATCTATTGAATTAAATATCAAGTTATTTTTAGCGGTACTTACTGCTATTCGTCTGCTACCTTCGGTTTCTCCTGTGTAATTCTTTTTAATTCAACATTGGAGTCGTACTTACATCCGCCATGTTTAATTTTGTATGAAATAAATGCATCTAATTATTTCCCAGCTAAAATCCCAGCATCTGCGACCAAAGAGCAATTAATTTACATTCCCTATAGATCACATCCATGCCAATTAACTAGAGAACATGACAGTTGAATACGGAATTATCATGAATAAATAATCGAGTTCCTTGACTATAGATAAATATTTTGTGAGTACAACCATTCATATATAGAGCTGTTTGTCCTATATAGCATGTATATTCATTCACACCACAATCTAAGTAGTAACTAAAATTTATCATTCACTCAGGAAGTATATAGTTGATAGGAGACGCCATAATAATTATGCAATAGAATAATATAGCTAACTATAGGACAATATATCACAAATAAATATACTCTGAAGTGAAATGATCTGAAATGAAGTGGAACTTGATCTCTGTTATTTCTCGTCAGTAAATGTCTTCTCTTCTACATAGAGATAGAACCACATCATTTCCCAGACAGATGGATGGTAATTGTATTTGCATGCTACTATACGGAATATAGAAAGGAATCGGATACATTTACGACGAATTTGGGAAATCTTGTTTTTGGTTTCGTCTGCTCTGACATTGAAATTCTCTGAGGCTGACAGGGAAAACTAATATCCCAAGCTAGGCGATCCAGACAGCTATTGCTCACTGCGGCCTTTCTGAGGAATTTCAGATTTCATTTGTGACAATTAAACGTTTCATTTATTTAGCGGACACTCACATACCTACGTGATACGTAACATTGCGGATACCATACACAAAACACTTTTAAGTGAGTATATAGATTACAGGAGCTTTCACGAGTTTTTGAAAATTCCCATTTCCTTTTCCTAGGAACCTATAATTAAGAAAATAAATGAACTTAATATATCAAAAATTAACAATAAAAAATGATACAAATAAATTAGGTTAAGTAGATTTTAAAGTTTGAAAAAATATTCGACCTAGGATAAGTATATTATTTGAACATTTGATGATCCTGTAACAAAGGCGTAGTTTGTCAGGCGACTATTATATGTTACAAGGCAAGGATGTCCATTTGTGTATATTTCCGTTACATTATATTTGACTTTGACAAAGAATTTCCCATTTTCAACTATTCAGCTATTGTTGTCATTTGTTATTTCTCGTCTGATAATTTAATATTTGACTATTGTATTACTTTTCTGCGAGTATTTCAAGAACACGACACTACTATACATTTGTGTAGCGTGAATATTGGAGAGAGGCGGCTTTTGAATCCGTTATTTTCGACTTTATTTGGTAGGAAGCCAAACAAGTCCCGAGTAAAACAATAGCGTACTATCATTTCCTATTGTTTCAAATTACTATTCCTTTGAGATGACTTGAACGTAAATGCAGTCACTCTGATTACAAATAATAACGCTCTCTCTAATTTATCTATTTGTCAGACGAGGCCGGCCGGGCAGACTGCAGATATAAATAGAATAATGCTATCCCCGAGTCCCATTAATCAATTAATTAGTGCCAAAAGCAGGAAAAGGCACGCTGGAGTACCAAACACTAATGGTAATAATAAAATCCCGTCGTCCCTATTGATTTGCATTATAAAATGGGCTTTTCAGCACTTTACCGTAATTAAATTTTAGGACTTTTCTCATTCTATTTTCAAGATAATTGAAAAAAATATCTACAGGAAGAGTCTATAGAGAAGACAAGAATTTATTGGACTCATAACACTCAATGAGGAAAAATTGACGACATGACAGAAAATTATTGTCGTAATAAAATGATTATCTTTCACTGTTTACGACCTGCCAAAAGTTTATTTTCACTTTTGCCTTTGACTGCAGAGCGGAAAAACCAGAGATGCATTTGTTTCTCCGTTTTTATTTCTTCTGAGGACTAGTGAGACTAAAAAGCAAAGAACTCGTCATTACAATAATCCATAGCAGATACACAGCCACACTTACACAGAGACACTTTTAAGCAGGAGAGAGTCATAATATTCTTGTTTATTAGCTATCCTATGGATTTGATGGGGAAAGTTGTGAAATAATGACGTTAATAGTGCACAACTGTTCCTCCATTACACGTCCCCAACACATTCCTAGGTGAATAGTGCAGAAAAGAAAAGTCGTTTACAACCTAATAACGTCATTTCACATCATAGAGACACTATCATCCTCCAGCCCTTCCTCTCATCCCCACTTTACCTAGTTTTCCTTATTAACCATCGAACAAACCAGACAAAACATAAACTTTTCTTCCCCACGGCACATGCACCAGAGATGGATGTCGTAATGATTAATATAAACATTTAATTGTTCATATTGCCCTGTAGTAGCCCGAAAGCTGTTGTCCGCTTCCTTTTCGCCCACCACACACACAACAAAATGCAACTGTTATCACTTAGCAGTTTCCAAGAAGAAAGAAACTCATTTAGCAAGAATAGAACATTACTCACACACCGCACTCGTTACATGAGTTTTGATTGGCACATTATACCTCCTTTTCCACATTTCCTGCCATGCAATATAAATTGCACAGATTCTTCCGAATTCACCTACAGGGTCCTTCATGATGATGATGATACAGATTTTTTTCATTCTTCAGTGTATTTTACATTATTCATTATCAATAAAAGTCTTTGTTTGAACCATTCCATCTTCCCTTCTCGTGACTTCAAGTAAAAAAACTTATTTTCACTGCACAAAACGGAGACAATGAAGTAAATGCATTATGCATGACCCTGTATATATAGTTACATAAATGTAATTTGTTAGACCAACTCTCTAGCCATTGTAGATAGTTTTGACTCTTGCTTTCGGCACAAATAATGAAAAATTCGTTCAGCGTATCAAAACACGGTAATTTAGAAATACATGTGTTTTAGCATAGTGTCGGTCGGCTGTCGCATAATATGCGTTCTGCTACATACTACTAATCCTTTATTCAAAACTAGCGAAAGTAGAGTGCTATTGATTTTCTATTCTCTGTATGGAGGGTTTTAACCCTTGTGCTTCGTTAATGTCGCAGATAATACTTAGCGATACAAAAATAGTCGGGCAAGCTAAAATGAAATCAATATTTAATCTTAAAATTGTATATTAGGCTGGAATGGGGGTTCCCAGAATTGCTCTAATAGCTTTTCTTACATACTGCATATGTGGTTTGACTTTGATTTATGGTGGGGGTGGTTTGTTTACTCAAGAAGCCTATAAATCGTCGAAGAGAAAGTTGGAGGAATAAAAAAAACCTTCCAAAATAGAAAGGCTAGCCAGAGCAGATAGCTAAAATCAGAAAAATCTTGAGTGGCTTGGGTTATCGTATGTTTCGTAACATGGAATCACTCGATCTTTGACAGCTTAGCACTCGTTTATCATATTTTTTCCAAAAGTGTAAGTGATGCAACTCAACGCAACTCAATGCAGATTCAACTTCTCTCACAGAGAAACGTTTTTTCAGTCTAAGTGACTTTTCAGTTGAGTGAACTGAGACGCTCTTGTCTCTCTAGTGTCTAGCGATGAAAGTTTCTCCAGGATTCTTCCATTTTAGCATGATTGCAAATTGATTAGAGAAAAAAATTTCAAATTGTCACTTACAAGGAAAAAGCTTTGACTCTTTTGTAATGTACGTGGGAGTTCAGTCAACTAAATGATTCCTGTCCTTGATCTCCCAGAATAATCCTCAAAGTTTCCATTTCCCTCGTTAAGATATAAAAACAAAACTAGCAATGCTATATTCTTACAGGCTTCTTTTACGCAACTAAACGAAATAATATCCTGGAAAATCTGATTAATGATTCAAAATAACGTTACGCAATGCTTAATACTCGTATTAAATGAAAGTAGCAAATAAATTAGTGACATTAAGTACAATGTGTAATATAAGGCTTCCGAAATGAAAACGGGGGGCTTATAATGTACAATGTAAGACGATTAGACTGATTGGTAGATTACATATATATGTGCTTTCTAACAAATTGTGTTTCACATAATTATGATTTAATTTTATTATTATTATTATTCGTCAACGTTTCTAGATCATATATATACAATAATACAATCGTAAATGAGTTATTATGTTGATATAATATTCATAGTATAGTTAATTTATATTTTCTGGCTTATGTCTATGTAATGCATCGCTTCAGTTCAGTACTTACTCTTTATCCACATAATTGTTTATCGCCGCATCAATACAAGATAAGTTACATACATTCGCTCCTTTTAATTCATTTGCTATTATACATTCACATATCTGATCCTTTAGTAGGTATGCTTTTAGTTCCTCTTTGAAAGAATCAACATTGTCTATTTTCTGCATAGCCTCGGGCAATGCATTCCACAATTTATATGCTGATTCTTTAAAGGACCTAGAACCATACTTATTTTTTGGAATAGGTTTTTCGGATAGACAATTTTTGTTACGTAGTTCATATACACATACATCATCTTTTTTTCTAATGTAATTTTCAAAATACGGTGGACAATAATTATATATTACGGAGTGACAAAAATTTAGAACACATTTTTTGTATATGTTGTTGGGTAGTAGCCAGTTAAGCTTACATGAGATATCCTCCTTGATACTATCATACTGTAATTTTGAAAAAATCATACGCCCTGCTCTTCGTAGTACACTTTCTATTACGTTAAGGTTTTTTTTAGTAGCTGTACCCCATACTATAGCTAAATAGTTAATTTTTGAGATAATTAGTGCATTACATAACATAACGAGGATTGAGTTAGGTACAAGGGGTTTAATTGGATACAAAGACTTTATTATGGAGTGGCATTTTCCAGATATTATGTTAATGTGATTTCTGAAAGATAGTGTTGGATCAAAAGTATATCCCAGAGTTTTTATCTTATCTGAATTTTTAATGTAGACTCCCTCCACTTCTATTTCGAATTCTCCTATCATGCTTACATCTGAAGGGCTACCAATTATCATCATTTGTGTTTTTGATAGATTTAATGCCATTCCATTTGAGGTCATCCATTTATTGATGCATATGAGGTCGGCTATCAATTCCTCCTTTATTCTATGTAAATGCTCTACCTTCCCTGAAATAAGTAGGTTTGTATCGTCAGCGAATAATATCGCTACACACTTTTGCAAAACTAGAGGTAGGTCATTCACATAAATGGAGAACATGAGAGCCGAGCATATACTACCTTGAGGGCTACCCCTTGCAGTAAAAATAATCTTAGATTTATTACCATTTTCATCTTTAACATATTGACATCTATCAGACAAGAACGATCTAAACCAACTAGGATCTATTCCGTACCATCTCAATTTTTCTATTAAGAATTCTCTTATGATTACATCGAATGCTTTCCGTAGGTCGAGTGACACCAAAATGCAAATGAAACCATTATTTAATTTATCATACATGTATTCTGTTAACGCAGTTATAGCATGATTAGTGGAATGTCTCCTTCTAAAACCAAATTGGCCTGTGTAGAAAAGGCCATTTTCCTCGAAATAATGTGAAACCTGCTCATACACACATCTTTCAGTGAGCTTTCCTAAAAATGGTTGAATTGAAATAGGTCTAAAATGTTCTGGTTTATTTGCATTCTCTATTTTCGGTATTGGTGTAACTGTACTCAGTTTGAAACATGCCGGAAAATGGGATGTACTTAAGCTAGTGTTTATTATATCAAGTATCCTGTTATACACATTAGGACATCCTATTGACATTTTTATCATAACAGGTGCAATACCCAGAGAGTCAATAGTCTTTTTATCTTTTTTCTTGAGATTATTGTAAGTATGAAAGAGTTGTACTGAGTTAATTTGTTTTAAAGTAAGAGAGCATATGAAACTATTGTACTGCGATTCTGCGATTCCGAACTTAATTGCGCAAAATATTTTCTCGTAATCTAGATTTTTACTACAGTAAGATACATAAAATTTTCTACATGGTATTCTCACTTGCGTAGAGATCATGTCCCTGTCAGTCAGCCAGTGAAAGTTTTATATAGCGTTCGTGTTAGTATAAGAAAAGAGAAAGTGTTGTGTGGAGGGTTGCTAATTTTCATACTGTATATCTAATTAAGGCCTCGCCTGGGTGCTTACCCAATAAATAAAAGTATCACAAAACACAATTTTGGTATACAGTGTAGGAAAAATGAATAACTTCAAAGGACATTCATTAATTAAAGCTCGCTGGTTTACCTACTTCGTGTTGTGTTCTATGTATAGTAGGTGTATGGATATATGCAGTAATAGTGGATTAATAAGTATTCTGAAAAGGAAAGAAAGGCGTTATTAGGAAATGTCTCTCTCTGTCTCTCTACGAGCATGAAGGGAAGAGCGAAGAAAGTAATCTGAGTCGAGGAAGGTAGAACATGAAACGAGAGTCTCTGTTCTAGTTCCTGTACATACTTAGCCACGTCGAGTTTTGACTGGTTGGAGAATTAAGCCTCGAAATGTGACAATATTCATGATATTATTAGTACTTGTAGTTTTGGTAGCCAAATATAGTCTTGTGATTAGTGCAGACAAAAGGGAGCAAGTAGAAGAGGGGGAACAATGGAGTAGAAAGTTAATCCATTCAATACTTTAGCCACTGGCACAAAAGGTAAGCTGTGATTAATGATTTGCGAGAGCTAATGTTCATTTCATGTTTAGATCATGAATGCCTTTAACAGAAAATGCCCTACCAAATCAAAAATAGTACATAGACTTGCAAAAGGCTCTCGCAAATGACTGCAGAAAATGGAAAACTGATTTACTCCTCAACATATTAAGTCAAATGAACTTTTGGGAGGAAAGTAAACGATGAATGTTAACTACTTGCCCCAGTTCTATTGTGCTACACTCACAAATGAAATCTCTTCTGTTATTAAATAAAGAGTTTTGACTTTTCACCGAGAACTATCTGATATACATACGTATATTCTTACACACCATCATCATTTTCATCATCGTACTTAACACGCTATACTTTGTAACCGTAACACAGTAATTGGAACTTATTTTATGTCTCTGTTGGTTTCCTTCCAGTCCTAAACTTTTTAACTCACACAAAATTTTGCCCATTTTATGAAGACTCACGCAATAATTTTTGGTTGTAAAGAAAATCTTATTTTCACAGTTCTTCTTCACCCACAAAACTTGTGTTCAGACCACCATTCGTACTTCATGTTTGCAAATAGAAGGGAAAAGGATTATTATTATACGCTAGTGAAGACGCAAGATAGAAAACTATGTTATTATATTACATAAACTCCTTAGAAGTAATAAAGGAACCAGACAAGAGGGAAATAAAATGGAATTTACTTTCTTAAGAAAGGCTACTTTTCCCTGCTGCGTGAATAAAAGAAATAATTGTGTCTGACTCGGCTGAAACACTCTAATTGAAATAAAAGATGTTCAATCCGATTGTCTAAGTGTTTAAAAGCTTTACTACGTCTTTTCCCTCCTTTGTTTTAAAACTACTATTTACTAACAGTCTTTTCAACTAATCGTCGACTGAATTCATCATAAAAGAATGAAACCCATTTTCTAAAGACGTCAGCAATCATAAAACTGCAAACAACAATGTCCTGAATCAAGAATCATTGTCACCATGTCGTGAAAAGAAAGCAATTCTATTTTTCACAAACATCTTTCCCGGAGAGAACATAATTACAATAATAATGCGATTTACTGTGTTTTATATCCAAAGCATTCCAACTCAAAACAAAAACTTTTCCAGCTGACTCGTTATTGACGAAGAGCATCGTTACCGTTACGCTTTCTTCGTACAATTTAATGACACCTCAAAAACGGGACATAAATAGAACGGTGGCAAGATTTAATGCAGTATATATATGCGATCTTCGTGCACAGTTACTCATAAATACAGGATTGTCTGGAAATTAGTTGACATAAAAAACTTTCACCTACAAAATGACATTTCTTCAATTCACCTCAATTTTTCTTTTGCAAAAGTTTTCATCAAAATGAAAGTTTGGTAAGTTAGAAAAGCCAGGAAAAATTTTCAGAATTTAGATGTGAAAAGATTAAATGTTAATTGCACGGGGAAAGTTTCATGTTCACTAATATTGGAACAGAACTGTAGCTATACTAGATTCATTAATAATTTGTTCCATTCAGACTTAGGAGAAAGATCACGTGATGTATCCAGTACAAAAGCAGAAAGAAAAAAGCTATACATATAGAGAAAGTTTCATATCAATTATATATGAAATTAAAGTTGGTAGATAGGCATTTGACAATGTTCAACGGCTTTCAGTTGAGTCAGATTCCAATTTGCAACAAAAATAAAAGATTGTGTGAAATTTCAATTTCCTGTGCTTACTTACCAACTTCATTGTTGGTTTGCTACGGAAGAAAATACTCGACTCCTTCCTTTCGAGTAAGTTTTTCCTCTGGGACTCATTGTCACTTGAAAATTGAATGGAACTACAATATTAAAAATCCAGTACAAAAGATTGAAAGGAAGAGCGTAGTATGATATATTTCTTGAATCGAAGAGCTGATCTTCCCAACAGAGATGTTCCACAAGCATTCTTGTAAAGAAAATCAAACTACTTGAAAAGGTAATGGAATCTTGAGAGTTGTTCCTATGAGCTAGGACTATGGGACTACAATGTTTACCAGATTTCACTTGAATTGACGTTGACCATCCATCTCAGAGCGGATCATCAGGAGAAAAGAGTTATTGGATGGGAATTGAAAAGAAAACAATTCCCTGCCACACACAATAACCTGATCGTATCCAGAGCAGAAAAGTAACTTTTATAATGCAATACAAAGCCCCCCTCCACTTTCCATTTTCCATGCTGTCCGAGGGCGAATGTCTTGTTTATGTTATTATTAGATTTCTAGTTGTAGTGCTCATTCAATCATATGGGATTCCTAATAAAAATTAAATTGATTTAAATGCAATAATAATAGTGTTTTTTGTTAGAGATGATAGCCGATACCGCCTTTCGGTAAACAACTCTTACAATTGCTTTTCCAATAAGAAAAGATACTATAAAATATCTTACGTGCCTACCAATATGAACTATGAACCTTGGAACAAGAGTTCAATACCTTTTTATCTTCCATGATTTTTTCTTTTCTTATTTTCCTTTGGCTGGAGGGAAAACCAGTTGGTGTTAAATAATTTTCTATTTACTTTCTATTGAATTACTAGCTACATATACTTGGTCGTGACAATTATTGAGAGAAGACACAACAGAAGAGATTGCTGTTTACTATCACACAACCAGAGTTGGGACTTTTGTCAATAACTCAACTCAACTATAGAGTAGTTCAAAAATCAAAGTTGAGCAAATTTGTTAGCGGGAGTGGACAGGTAGTCACATGCGATGCGGAAATCGCAACAATTGCAGCGGAGAGGTTCTTAGTGAAGAAGTCGAGCCTTATATCAGACAGTGATTTGGATTGTGATATTAGCAGTTATGAGAAACAATTCAAGAATCAGAAAGCATTCGAGGTCACGGAGTCTGAAGTAGAAACTGCTATTAAAGAGGTGGACAAGGGCTATAACTCTGCTTACAATCTGCCGGCTAAGTTTTTTAAGAACATGACTTCAGTGCTGCTTGCACCTTTAGCCAAATACTTCTCCACGATATTAGATCATTCCAAGGTCCCATCGGGTTTCAAATCAGCTATGGTGACATTACTGTACAAAAACAAAGGGTCTATGTCTTGCATAAAAAGCTACAGGCCCATCTACAATCTGACCTACTTCTGCAAAGTTTTTGAAAAAGTAATTTTTCACAGGCTGACGAGAATGGTCGAGGACAAAATTGATCCTTCCCAATTTGGGTTCAGAAAGAGAAGGGGTTGTGAAAATGCTCTCTATCAATTCACAAATGATGTTGTGACGGGCATCAACAACGTGAAAGGAAGGGTTGTGGCGGTTTATGTTGATTTTCAAACTGCATTTGACACTGTCCAAACCAATTTACTTATAAAAAAATTAATGTGTAAGTTTCAACTAGATCCAATCATGGTAAAACTTTTTAGAGATTATTTTCATGGTCGGACAGTAAGATTTAAGAATGGACAATATGTCTCAGACTACTTTCCATCTGAATCTGGAACTGGCGCTGGCTCAGCACTTGGCCCATTGCTATTTTCCATCTTTATTAATGATGTATGTAACGCTATTGATGTTAAATATGTACTGTACGCCGATGATCTAGTATTTTATGCGGCAGATTCAGATGTCAATACTGCCATTTCTGTTATAAATATGAATCTGAAAAGCTTATTTAGTTGGTGCACAGAGAATTGTCTAGTTATTAATTCACTAAAAACGGTGTACATGATATTTCACAAATCTCATGACCATGGGGTAGCAAATTGCAACTATAATGATGTTTTGTTTAATTGTAGCAAATTAGAAAGAGTTTATTATACAAAATATTTGGGGGTAATAGTCGATTCAAATCTGACATTCCGTGAGCACCTACAAAATGTAAAAGATAGAACTTGTGCTGCAATTGGTAGATTGCAAGGAATAAAAAG
>JAAAYG020017245.1:0-20176 GCA_009936455.2 Tomocerus minor
GACAGACAGACAGACAGACAGACAGACAGACAGATCGAACATTTCCATAAAGAGGTCACTATGTTCCCTCTTAATAAATTAGGATTTGGAGAAAAACATTATTGTTGAAAAGGATTATTTTATTAAATGTAAAATCGTGAAGATGAGCATCGTTCATAGCAAGACATGGAGTGAGACCACCCGATTTTTAATTATCATATCACTAACTCCAAAGATTAAAGTTAATGCGATGTGGCTACTTGATAAAAGTTCTCCCTTTCATTAGGTCCCTTTGGCTCCATAATTCTTTTTTACTTTCGTCTTCGTCTTTTCTCAAATATCTGCCTCGTCAATTCCTTAATACTTTGGTATTTCAGATTGTGTAACACGATTGCTTAAAGCAGACTATTCTCTGCTGGATTCTGTTTGTTATTCGTTAAAGGGAAGTGATGAAACTTTCCATCAGCAAATCTCGTTAATCTTATCATTCTTCAAGTAAAAACTTCTTAGGAAATTTGATAATTAAATAAAGCAGAGCATTCCTATAATAATTTGGCAAATAAGACAAGCAAGAGGCAAAGCAGATCATAAGGGTTATCACAAATTATTTGCAAAGTGGACGAGAATTGGCTGGGGACAGAAAACCACCTCACAATCCAACCAATGAGAATTCTTCAAAAGATTAAATATCTCTATATCTGTTGACTTTTTGCGACATTTGTTAAGAAGGTCAGGCTAACTGTCAAACGAAATTAATTTCATATTCGTTTTCAGTATGTCGTCTAGTAATCCTTAGTACCTATATTATGTAAAGTGGTCATGCTATTTTAATCGTCTTACGACTGTAAGGAAAGAACATGCAGGAGCGTCTCATCTTCAAAAGTTAAAATTCTGACGAATACCATTAACTCATATTTGCAATGGAACATGCAAGCAGATATATTTTACATAATATTATATAACAATTTCATTTGTACGCAGTTAGTACTAATAATAGTTTAAAAATGCAAAAACTTTCACGGAAAACATGAAAGGCCAATTAAAATTTCTCTTTTTCTGTTTGTGCGATGATAGAAAATTGCATAATAAATTCATCAGTTTGAATACAAATTACAGCTTGAAAGAATAGAAGAAATGTAAAGATAATTACCATTTGTATTCAAACTTTGTTTGAGCATTGAAAAATGATATTGTCGCAGGAATAGTTGAATGTATTTTTGAACATAATAAAATAAATGAAAAGAGATATCATAATTATAATCTATCCATCATAATGATATTAGATTTGTTGTACGTAGATGACCCTGTACCTTTCTCAAGGTTGCTCATTTCAATGTATTATTATAATGTGTGTTTTATTAAGCTATAGCACCCAATGGCTATACATTTGTAAAAAGTTGAAAAGAAAAGTTCTGTGCCTACCATATACATACTCACATTCAGAATAATGAGATCATCCTACATATTATAATTGACTATTTTTAACTCAGCGAACAAACCCTATCCGATTTTTCCCATCTATTTAAAAGCAATGATAAAAATAATATTTGCCGTATGTTGTCTGTTCAACTATGTAAAGCTAACTTTAGCTTGCGCATTTTATACATAGCTCTCTTTAGAAAAGCTTCTTTTTTAGTTTGCATTTATTTAACATTAACAGACATGATTCATTTATAAGTAGTTGTATTCTTTGTAACAATAAGTGAGAATTACAGATGCGTGTATGCATATCTATACTTATTTCAACTCTAGCTACACACTACATGCATTGTATGATTCCCACAAAATGTTATTGTATTTATTGTGTCAATATGCTGAGATGAGGAGTGGAAAATTATCATTTACTATCATTACATTAAGTTTTTTCCATATTTTGTGCGTTGTAAGGTGGTTCAATCTGGAATAATCTACTCATTTTGATTGTGGTTTATAGAGAGAGAAAAAGTTAATTCTATTTAGAATCAGATTTATCACATTGAATGCTTTGTAAGCAGGTGAGATTAGATTATATAGTGAGTGACTGTTCTCACTATATTTGATGAAAGCTCTGCTGAGCTTAATATGATTTAATTTGTCCTGTCTATGTCACTGTCACGAAAATCAAGCCGCATTTTATCTTTTATCATACCATATTCACATTATTTGTATTTGTAATCAAACATTACCTGATCTGATTAGAAATGCTAAAGTTAGATTTTGCATTTTAACTAGATATCTAACTTGATTTACAGACACAACCCCTTCAAATCCAAAACTCATGCATACAATGACATATTTGTTATACAGAGATATTCATAATTCTTTATGCTCTTCCGTAGTTCTTCTAGTACTTACAGAACACAAATTAGAATTAGCATAAAAAATAATGATGGAATCTGCTCATGTTACAATAGTTTTATTATCATCGTTAACTGAATTTATATTAAGTAAGGTGTAATTTTTTTTAAATGTTTAAGAACTATATGTACAATGTCGCCATGTGTTACTCAGAGTCCTGTAAATACGTTTAGTAAGGTGTACAGGATATTTGTTACAAAAACCAATGAAAAGTAGATGGATGTTTGCGAGTAGGTTGCAGTTGCTACAAAGAGAGACGAGTTTGAAAAGGTCAGCTATTGGAGGAAGAAAATCTTATTATTTCAACAAGGTATGGTATACATGTCTATTAAGCAGTAATTGTGAATGCATTTGTTATTGATGTTTTCCTAGAGCTCCTTCTCCCTACGCACTCAAAGTGAATCCTTTCATTTTCTTTGATAGAATAAATGTCCATTGTGCAGAAGAAGGGATTGTAGCTATCTGATTTGATTTGTCTTGTCACCGTGATTTTAATGCATGTGCAAAATAACAAAATGCAAAGCAAATTACAGACATAGGATGCTTTTATTTCGTCAGAAAGCTATGATTATAGACTTGGACTCAGAATTCAATGGCAAAGAGGAGGAATAGGGCTGCCGAACTGGAAGGGAACCTTTTAGTCAGACTTAAATTTTTAATGGTCTCACAAAGAGAACACAGAGCAAACATATAAACTACCTAATTTAGTTTAGCATTTACACTGCATGTAACTTCCTTTTCAAATCACATGTCTGCTCATAATGCTCAAATTCATGAAATAATATTTAATGTGGTTTATGAGTAAGCAATCCATTTGTTTCGAGCTTTTATTCAATTCTTAATTATGGTTAGTGCTATTTCGTATCAAACTGGATTTACCTTCAAAAGAACTTCTGCTCACAGAACCACTGAACGAGTACTGGCCAACCCTATGGCTCTAAAATTAACTTGCGATATAAAGTGGGCAAAAAAATAAGACAGGGAGGGAGAGGCAATGCATGGGATGACTGGAGAGTATAGGCAAACATGGCATATACGTACAGCATTGACACATAAGATATTAACTTTCTGAAGAAGAGTTCTGAAGAGTATGTCAAGTTAAGGACATGAGGACAAGACCGTAAATGCTATTGCTATGTAATTTACTTGCTTTAGTTCAGAGCAAGGACATAAACATTAAACTTCGTATGTTTAAATCAAACTCACTATTAATACTGCAGATTGCTTTCAACATAGGTACATGTAAATGCACAGGTAGGCTATATATCCTTCGACGATAGCCCAATACACAATATATTATTATTGGAAATCAGATCAGAACTAAAACCAAGAAGTTTTTTCCTTCCCATATGTACTTGTTTGTTTCATTTCCAGATTCTTCAGGAGATTATGCCTCCGATTATACTTTTCGATACAATGTTTCCTGGAAACTTAAACCCCATAGTTTTTCTTTTCACAAATGAATTATTGATATTCGGACCAAGTATAAGTAGTTCATACAATACGACACAATTAGATACATTCGATATGACGATAAGATACGACTAGGTGGTTATGTTTAGTCCGTTTATTTGTTGTTTTGGAAATCTAAATCAAGAATCTTACAATGCAGTTGTTTTAAAGTGAATTTTAGGCAATTCTCAAGTTTCCCCAAAATTAAAAAAAAATTACTTGCATTTGCTATGTGCTTCGAAATTCAGATTCGACTCTAGAAATAGTGTGAGCAGTTTGATGAATTATAGTTTCTACGTTTTCAGTTTTTATACGACAAAAATGTCCAAATTGTCAACGACTCATATGTTTGCCAGGTATTATTGGGTAGCTGTAATTGGTAGGAGAATTATAAACCTTTTTGTTAGTGCATAAAATATGACAATATTTATGTGCTACTTATTATATGAGGTGAGTTTAGTGTGCAAGGCTATTGCAGAAAATGAAACTACATAAATAACCAGTACTTTGTCCAGTTATCTCTGTGAAGAGATAAGAGGCGGAAACAGTATGCAAAACCTTAGTGTGGGTAGATTGGCGAGATAATATTTTCCATGTGCAGACATACAAGATAGCATCTTAGTTATTTTACCTGAGGGTCGTCGCTGGAATTGTTACAACTAAGAAAAGTTATTATTATGAATGTTTTAAGGACATTGGCTAAAGTCTGTTGAAAGAGATAGTGCATTGGTTAATTGAAAGTAAACTTGAGTGTTACAGCAAGTGTTTTTTTATGCGAAACCCACATCGGGAAACAAATGAGAAGATATGCAAATGAAATGGTGGTGGGTGATGCCCGGAGAAATAAAAATAAATGCAATTTTTGTGTAGACTTCAATAAATGTATTATTTATTGTATTCCCATTTATTCCGGAAATATAAGAATTCATTCGCATTCCACTCGACTCTAAACAGGATTTTACTATGTAGAGATAGAAGGAATGGAACTTGAAATGGACGAGTTGTAATGTAATTGTAATCTGAGGAGGACAGAGTGAATGAAAAGCGAGCGAGAGCCATGATTCTTATGGAATTCGCAACGAAAAAAATAAAAGACATTACTTTACATCAATACATGTACAACGTGTATAATGTGGATGCATAATAAATGAATGAAACTACATAGACGAAGTAATGTAGATTTTTATACTAGAGGAGAGCTCTATTACTATTTTATATAAAATAACACATCTTTGTTGTCATTAAACTAACATTTCATTCAATATACAATCGGATCATTATCATAATGGAATACGATACACACAACACCAATAGCATCCTAATAATATAATATTATACTCTATAAACACACTAAATTACATACATATAGTTCTGTATACGTTCCATACCAATAATGCAATACATATAAGTACAACACAATAATCCGTAATGAATACTAATTACAAAAAGCATACCTGTACTGTACACATCTATAAATGTATCTAACATTTTTTTGCCTCTATTCTGTATCAACACACTTTTGCATATTCTTTACTTATAGACATTTATGTTCTATGTAGTTACTTTATAGTACGTTTTATAAGTAAGCTACTATTTACTTACATAAGTTCGATTCAAGTACTGGCTTATAAATTCGCAACTTCTCATTCTCACATCTTTTTTAACCAAAGTTTTGTCACACTCTAACCATAGGTAAGTATAAGTACAGATAGTATGCAAATTACTACTTTGTAAGCAAAACTAATTCATAACCAAACCGAAAAAACCACTCATAACATCACATGTGCCTATAATATTATATTTATAATTACACGCACACGCTCTATATACCTTCATTAAAATATAATCATCACTTAAAAAACACAAATTCATACATAAATATTGAGTTGAAAGGGGATCATCTACCTGTTAGATACTTCTATTTTGTTTGTCATCACCTGACCTGACTCAAATGAAAAGTTTAAATAAAATAAGTACACATTACCTACCTATAATATATACATAGTGTTACGATTACGACTAACCTTAGCAAAACATAAACGAGTAAAATATATCGGAGTGCATGTTCTGTGAGCCTTTTAACATTGAATGCAAATCGGAACTCGAGATGATTTAAAAATTCGAGTAATATTTCGGGGCTATTAATATATGGTGAGCCTTCTATAACATTGGATGCAAATCGGAACTCGGGACGATTTAAAAAAAATGGAATGAATACGATTGTTATTATTGAGAATTATTATACTTATCTTTCTTTTCTATATACATAGGTACTATGTGTTTCTTTATCGTATGTCTTACTTTATGCAGACTGCCATGCGAGTAAAGAGTACAGTGCTTCGCTTGTATGTATAGTAGATAGAAGCACTGTTACAACTTTTATACCTTGTCAGATAATTATAATGCCACAGCCGACTTTTTCCTGTCTACATTTACTGTTCAATAATGTTACTATCATCCTAAGCCTGTCTTGTCGTTGTATTTTTTATACATAAAGTGAAATATCACAGTTGAACATGGAAAAACTTAAAGAAGGGGTGAGACGTATAGAGTATGTACTATCTGTATGTTCGCTCGCTTATTCAATCACTAAAGTACACGTTTATGCATTCTCAATAACTCCACAATGAATAAAGACTTTCCTTCACTCAACAGTTCCCTGGCGGCACTTGCACTTTTCTATAGCTTAACCCAATTGTCATTTTCTGACGAAATACATCTTTATCTACAAATATATACCTCTGGAATGGCGAAATTATGAAACGAAATAATGTAAGTTCACCATCCTAAAATGTACCTAAATATACCTACAATTAGTGAAATCAAATAGTTTGTAAAAATCGATAGCAATAGCTTTATAAATAGAAAATAAGGAAAGCATATTATATACTATAGTTGCAACTCAAGAGATTTACTTATAAAATTCCGACTTATGAGCTTAAGGATAGAGAATCTTTGGTTTAACAACAAAAAATACATACGAATAAGATTGCAAAGTGCATAGGATAGAAACTTGTGATTATCTGAAATTTTGTCCTGATAATCAACATCAATACTTTATTTAGTAAATGTTTATGTTTGAATTTGTTATTCAAGTTAATTAGTGCAGTCATACGTATGTATTTGTCCCTATTTAAATTGTTAGTACATATCGACCTTTAGAGTCAAGTGAAGTGGTTTTGGGGGAAGACTATAACAATTAGTTTGTAATGTCCCGATTAGATTTGCTAGCTATATACGTTTCAAAGAGTGGATCAATGAATTATAATGTGGTAATGCATAATCAACTACGTATTTCCTGTGTATGTAAACAAATCGTAAACCAATAATGAATTACTAATAGTCATTTCATAGATTTCCATTGCAATTAGCCACCAGCAAGTGTAACAAGGCTTTGTTCTATATGTAAAGCTAAGTATATCAATTCCTAATGCACAGTTTGCTTTTAGGAGCTAGATGTGAAGCATTTTCTTAAGACATTCACACACTTCTGAATTAAACGAATTTAATTTACATTCTCTCTCGTGCTTTTTCTCTAGTGTTTAGATGTCCATTATAAGACTACTACGTGACATGACATAACACACAGCACACAGCTAAATTTATAATTAGACTTACTTTATGATAAGTATGATATGCTAATAGATATCTTGTTGTTTCTTCAATGATACCTAATTAAATGTAATATTGTAAAGATTCAGTTCTGTGTTGTGTGTGAGTCTATTCTATTTAGGTTTCAAGATATGACGCTATACTATGTAACACATCTAGTTTAAGATATTATATTTTATAAGAAAGTAATTACACACTTATTAAAGGTACATACGGTAGTTTAGTAGCGTGATTCATTTCCTAAGTGAAAAAATGAGAATAACTATATTGATTTGTTGTACTCGTTCTGATGACAATTTTCATACGATACTTATTATTTCAAGTATGTATGTAGGTACCTTAGTTTGACAACCATTTTACGTGTTTTTAGTTTCACGAGTGCGCTACGGACACAAACTGAGCATCTGCTGTTATATAGATCATTAATGAATGAAATCTAAGAATTTTCGTTGGAAGTTTTGACTAAATTTTTGGGATAGGTTGATTTTTGGTACGAATACTACGTTTCTTTTACATCACTGTCTACAAACTTGGGTGTCTCTGTCTCTAACGAAAAGCTTTAGTTGTCAAAGTCAAATTTCAAGATTAAGTTTGTGGATTGTAATGGTGAAGAGGATGAGTGATTTATTTTACATTATCTGTTGCAGTACAGTAATAAGTGAGAACTGGAGCGGAGTACATATAACGTGGGTTCTAACTAGAAATATTATACGCTAATCTACATAGAATCAGGTATAATAGTTTTTTAGCCAGAGTGAAGAAGAGTTCTACAGATACGATACAGATACCTACATAGCCTACATACATTTACGAAGCAGCTTAAACCGTCTTAAATCATAGGTAGGTACTTTACGGTTAGAGTAAAGTATCAGCAAGTATTATAGTAGGTAATGTAAGTACATTAAATGATAATATAATAGTAATTTGTATGCATATCTTGATAGTTCACTAGACACGGACGTTAACTAATTAACTATAGCGTATGTACGTAGGTCTATTTACTTAGTTAACTTGTATTTTAGTTAATTAACATAATAATAATATTTTCTTAATAGTAAATATTACTTATTGTGTATTTTGGACTCGAATGGACTCGACTCACTCAGGGCAGGCTCAACGTTCACTAGGAAGGAGCTTAGAGCATGGAGCTTGAGATACTTTTACTGCAAACTGTAATCAACAAATAGACATGTTTTGTCAATTCGATACATCACACACACTGGATAAGATTGATTAAAACGAACTAGGTAATTAGATTGATATCATCACATACCTATATACTGCATATAATTTTAACTTAAATCGCATACTGCTGGACACTACGGGACCTATAGCAAATTCAAAGAATAAAGATATGTCAGGAAATAAAGTTAAATTCTCATTCATTTGTTTTATAGATATGCCAATTTTCTCTCAGATTTAATGAGCAAATCAAGATTGACGAATGAATAAATCCACACTAGAGTTATTGAATGTATGAATATTTTTCTATAAATACTTTTCCGATTGACGTACCCATGCCAGATCAGATTATCAGATTTATGAACATCTGAATCAATTAGAGTAACCAAATCAAACTACCTCGAACCAAATGCCAAATCCTTTTACACTACACCACTTCTACTACTAGAAACAGATATAGGATTAATACAGGAGACTAGGATGGATAAAAATGGAAATTGACTGGATAAAAGTACAGGAAAATGTTTTGGAAAAATGATAGCGGATAAGTTTAGGAGCGGGGTAAACTGAATACTAAAGTACTAGGATTTCGCATAGTTATTAGAATAGAAGAAAATAAAAGAGCATAAGGGGTAAAACTTACTGAATGCCGTTTTGGATGTGATGATGCTGGAAAGTTTCAAGGTGCTTGTTGAACTCTCGATGGATTTGCTCGGGGAGTCCACCAACATTGGAGAAAAATGATCTAAGGAAGGTGAGCTCCTCTGTGAGTAGATCAATCTTTTTCTGAAGACGTTCATTTTCCTTGGCGAGGATCTTGACACGCTCTTCAGTTTCACGAGATCGAATCTTTGCCTTTTCCCTGGATTTTCTGACTGCGATGTTGTTCCTCTCTCGTCGTCTCTTGTACTCGTCACTGCCCTTGTCGACGTTCTTGAGCTTTTTGCTCGAGCTGTGGTGGTGGTGATGATGTCCATTGCTCGAATGGTGATGGTGATGCATGCTCTTGCCGTTGAAGTTGAGAGTGCCATTTTTGCCGACGACGAGCCCATCAACTGCAGGAATGGTCGTCGGTGTCAAGTGATGATGGATATAAGCATTGGGGCTGTAGCCTTGACTGCCACCGCTGGCACTTCCACTGCTGCTGCTACTACTGGGTGATGTCACATTCGACAGTGTGTTTGAGTATGAATTGTATCCATTGGGATCTGAGGAGCTGACAGCATTTCCGTTGAAGTCAATGCGATTCCCGTCACCGGGCTCTTCTTTGACGAGGACGCCGTTTTCATTAACTGTTCCACCCGGGCTGCCGTTTGCCGAGGCATTGTTCGCATTCGTATTGTTAGCGTTATTGTTAGGGTTGAAACTTGCTCCTCCATGAACAGGTTGCGGCATATAAGCCAAGGGGTTTCGGTTAAAATGACCGTTCTGTTGTGCCTGCTGAGGATGAGTCCTCGTCGTCAGCTGGGAATACTCATTTTTATTTGAAGAATTCAATTTGTCGTGGAGGAGTTCTGGGAAAAGGCCATCACCTACTTCAAAATTTGGGTCGTCAATGAGTGACTGGAGATCTAGGCTTAATTCTGGGTTTTCTAAGTCTGCCGCGTCCATTTCACCGTTTCCGTTGTGAAAAGATCGAAGTTTGACGGTCAGTGCCGCCTTTTTTAGATTTTCTAGTCCTGTATCATACATTTTCAGTTTTTCTCACTTTTTATTTAAACCAGTTGTCTGCAAACAACTAATTCAAAGGCTTTGATAATTCACGAAGAACAACAAATTGAGCACATAGTCAACTCAATTGTCCCGTTAGAGAGAGAGAGAGAGAGCAAGAAAACCAATGCTGATCTTTCTCACTTGTCTTAGTTAAATTGTCACAATGGGAAACAAATCCAATTACTTACGTAAGTACATTCACTTGAGTTTATTTTCTCACATATGCAAACTACTGCAAACAAAGGAGGATTTCAATTCATCACTGGAATTAACGTTTTATTTAACTTGCCACAAATCGCAATGCCCCAATTTGACTTCACAAGTGTACATATAGAGAGTGCATTGGAAATCGCAACTGTTAATATAAGTTAGTTGAGTGTAGCAGAGAGTAATAAAATTCAATGCACACACAATTTCCTTCCTTGATTCAATTCAAAGTACAAAACTTCAACTTAGTATCAGGACACAGACTGTATCTATCTCTCTGCTGTAAAACGATTGCACATTAACTAATTGCAGTGTAGAAAATACAAATGCACACGGTCACTCAGCTGAATTCAGTCACTTCCGTATTCTCCGAACAATTGTTCTTATTTCGCTCACATTTCACATAAAATGTCAAATTCTGTCCAGATGAAGATTAGGACACTGAAGTAGGCAACTTGTTGAACTCAGACAGAGATGAGATTTTTTAAAGTCTGGATCGGCTAGAAAAATCAAGGTATTTCCTAAGTTGTTTTCGTAGGTTGAGATTAGATTTGCTACTCTTGTGTAAATGTAAGTACTTGGGTTGAGATATTATTATATGCAATAGTCTAAGTAGGTAACACTAATGAATGTGTTAGTCAGGAGTAAGGGAAAGATTGCGAGAGGCTGTTAGCGAAGACAGAGCTAGTGCTAGACTGAGCCAAGAGTGGCTTTTCCCTTTCGTTCCTTTGGTTTGGATATTATACAACTGAGCCAGTGTGTGTGTGTGTCCTCCTGCCTTCCTTGCTCCTCTATCATCCACTGCTAACTAACTATCTACGCTGTCCGTATACTGTACTGTGCACTAGTGTCAATCCCATCCTCCTCAACTCTAGCTACACTCAATCCAATGTAAAATGAAAGTTGGGTGATGTAAGACTGAGAGCAGTCTACTCTACTGACTCTACTACAACAGTTAGTTAAATGCTTAGTTAGTTTAGTGCATGCTATCTCTTCCCTGCCTCTCTCCTTCTCAGTTCCTATGCTTCGTAACTAGACTAAAGCTCACATATAGCTACAAACACACTGACTGACTGACTGATGTGACTTAGAGTGAACACTCATGCCACACTCTCCTCACTTAACTACTATTACCTACATATTATATTATAGCTGAAGAGATATAGACAGAAAAAGAGGAACAGAAACACACACACACACTAATACATAACTTACATTGTAAGTACAACCCTTTACTTTATTTTATCATTATAACTATCTGTTCCCATAATATTATTATAAATCTATTCCCTACATATATAATATACATAGGTGTACACTCACTGCGTGTAATACTATGTATGCATATGTATATGTACCTACTCAGGATATGTCATGCAAGTATTAATCCTTATTTTTCTACTATGTTCCTGCCTACTTGTATATTCTACTTAATATTATCTGTCTGTGTCTGTCCTGTAAACGAATTTACTATTTCTATTTGAAGCACTATTCTAGTCTAGTGATCCATGTAATAGTATGACAATAAATATTATGGGAGTCTCTATTACTATTATCACTTTGTTTCAGTATAAAGGTATTTGTACTAACACACACACAGCTTTGCTTGAACATATTTTTTAAACATACTTACGTACTTGGGATACTCCTTGCTTTACTTGCCTTCTTTTCTTCCGATCCTCAAATGTCATGTTCATGTTTTCCTGCATTAGTCCTTTGCTTTATTTTCCTCCCTCTTTCTTTGCTATTGACTCCTTCACCAACAATACTTTCAATGTGACTTACTTAGCTAAATTACTTAGAACACAAGTTGACAGAAGGCTAATATATTGTTTTTGCATATTTTATGCTACCCTATGCCAATTTTTACATTTATATAAACATTCAATACCTGTTTTTTAATACTATTCATGTATATGAGTGGTAGTAGGAAGGAGAAATGAACCCTTAGAAATAATTTGTACTCTTCATTTAAGTAGTTTCGAAAATCCGAGTCCACAGGAATGGTGATGAGAAAACAAATGATCCCATTTCGCTTGCAGCATACTATCTCTCTAACTACTCCTTAGACTTCGTAAATGTATTATGTATCTAGCGGAAGAACGTAGGTCGTAGGTGTTCACTTCCTTAAAGTTGATACGTAATAATATGATAGGACGGAATAACGTATAACCCACTGTACACCAACGCTAAAACTTATTCCCCACTAATCGTGTACGTACGTAATGAGTTGTAAATACCAGAAACCAATGTTAATTTGTGCAGAATGAAATTAATAACTACAATTGTTTCTACTACTAGATACATCGATACTCCACTTCTGTACAAATGTAAATCATTTTCATCAAGTGCATTATTTAATTCTACATCTATTTTTAAATGTTAATGTTTACTCTAATTTTTGCTTTTCTTATACAAAGTTTGACCTATTTTCTAGTGTTTGTTTAAAAAGAATTTTCTTGCACGTGATATCAGCTTCATTAAATGTATGATTTAATACGTTGATGTCAGTATTGCCAGTGTTCATATACTAATGCACTTCTGATTGCTCTGATTTAAGATCTGATTCTAGCAGTTTGCATGTATGCTTAGTATTAATTTATGTTTAACGTACTAATGTGATTGTGAGTGATAATGATAATGAGTCAGGCTGATGGATGCGTATGCGAATGCGTTTATGACTACTTTAAAATGAATTTTTTATGCATAAAGTACTTACGAAACAGAAGGATTAAATGTAAAAGAATATTTATAATGTATTAACCCCATTTTGTATAGCTAAAGAAACTAGATGCAGTGTACATGTTATAGTTTGTAAAAGGTACGTAGTTTATTAATGTTGGGTTTGCGTGTGGATTAACTAATTATTTACAATTTACGGTAGTTGAAGTCGCAATTGTAGCTCACAAACAATAGCAACATTATAGTAGTTATGGTGTGAAATGAGATACATAAACCAAGCCTAGATAATTATTGTAGTATTACCTGAGCACTGCACACAACGCTAATAAGAGTGAGAGTGATGCTATAATGTCGATTATGGTTACGTGGCGGAATACTATATAGAGTATTACGTGGCTTTGATTCGTAACGGATAAGTGATGATGTGATCTTTCCTTTCCTTTTCCTTCCTGTCTTATCTCTCAAAAGTGTGTTATGGGCTCTGTATGGCACGATGTTATTTGTTCTACGAGCTTACTTGATGCTTGATACACACTTTGAAGAAACGCGTAATGTTCTGTTTCTTTTTATTACTAATATGCACTTTTTAATCCGATATAAACTAATTTACCAAAATTATATTCGTTTTGACAAACACATGTAATAATTAAAATACTAAAATAAGTGTCATAATAATAGTAATTCTGTAGCTCACAACACAGTAGCTCTGATATTTGATGTAGAATATGTTTTACAATTGTATCATGTCAATGAAATGAACAACAACTAGCTACATCTAAACATAACACAAAGTATAACACATCTAGATCGGTACATCTTCATCTCGTAAGTCTTAAAACTGCAAGTAATGCATTTTAAAATTGAAATAAATGAAACAGTAAATGATTGTCATTTGAAAGGAAAATTAGCAAACTTGATTGAAAGACCCTTTTTCTTTTTGGTAGGGTACAAAATCAGGTTTCATAGAATTAGCATTAAAGTCAAAGTTAAATTGATGTTTTCTTTCGGTTTGGAATTGCATTATTAGAGCAAGTTATATTATTCACAGTTTGAATAACAACAAAATAGCTAGTAATTTGCTAAGAGTTAATTTGTGGATAGATTTAGACCTGAACTAAACTGATGGAAAATATTAGTGGTTCGTATAGATAATTCTGTGTATAGGCTCTGTATTCGTAGATATTAGTATGATGTACTGAACGTGAATAGCATAACATAACACACTCCAGTTAACTTATAATATAGTTAGTGCTTAACCCATTTCTTTCAGAGCGCAAAATACACAGAGAAACAAGAAGTTAGATCTAACACGTGCATGTGCTTCCTTATCCTTTTGCTCAGACCCAAGTCACTTGTGTATGGGATAGTGCAAGATAGAATAATATTATATAACACTCGACATTATAACATTGTTACAATGGAGTACAATAGAACACAATAGACTATATAACGCATGCAGCATAATATCCCTACATACATGCACATCAAAACATAAGCCGACCCAAACAAGTGAATTGACTTACGATTTCATTCTAACGTGAGTAAAGCAAAGGAGGACTTATTAAAGATCTTTTCTATCTTACAACTTTATTACATGCATTATGCTAGAAGGAGTTGTATGTGACCTATAGCCACATACTTTATTTACATTAAACGAGTAGAAGTGAATATTACCCTAGTGTGTTAAGTTACATTACCAACAACGTTAGATTTTCTTGCGATGGAATGATGACCTAATTAGTTGATCTTGCATGGATCCACCCTTCTCGTATGTATGTCTATACAAGTTTGATCTGTCATTATTATACGATACACTCGCCACACCAACATACACATATCAGCATATATACATTCAATCGACAACAGGTCTTTTTTCTTTTTCTTATGGACTTGCACTTTTATCCTACACTCATAATGCATATCAAATAAATGACTAACTACTTAACTAACATTTAACTTGCACTATTTATAAAATCTATGCAATAATATTGTTATTAACAGTCTATATCGTAAGACAACACTCTTTAACCGTAACTCGTAACACTAAAATAGTTCGTCATACTAGAGAAACACGAATAGATCTATTTAATATTGCTGTTAACTAGGTTTGGCCGCCTAATTAAATAGGTGTTGAGTAAAGAATTCAGAAAAATCTAGCGTAAAAATAGAGTTTGTTCCCATTGTTCCATGTTTTAGCACGCTTAAATAACTAAACTACCCTAATCATACTTATGCTGATAAAATCTGAAATCAAAGACAAATTACGAACAATATTGCAATAGTTGAGAAACAAATCCACGATAATAGCTCAATAGCTCTACATTAACCAAATTATGGGACATCTTAAACATCAAGTTTAGTTATTACACTATTTAGATCCTTGTAGAAGATTAGAATTTCCTCATCGTGTCTTAAGGCAAGCTATTGAAACTAAGTTGAGCTATCCATTTTTAATGTCAATTAAGTTAGCTTGGTAGTTAATAGGGCACATAGAGGATTTTTACAGAATTAAACAATTTTTCTATTGTAAAATAAATATTTCTACATCTACTAATGTCAGAGAGTCTAATGACAAATGGATCCGCCAGTGGAAATTCATATTACAGATAGAACGTGTACTAATTACAAGAATTAATTTATTACTGTTCTGTGCTCTCTGCTATTATAATGTAAACAAGGGAGCAGATAGATAACTGAATAATTTAATAGAGTTTCATGCATCAACGTGTCTTTTTAAGATCCTTTACTTGGTTCGTAAACAAATCAAGTCAAGAATGAATGGTTCAAGTATGACGTAGCTTTCATGTTTCAAGAATCTTGAAATGTAAATGCTAAGTCTCTGTGTACATTTTCAAAGAGCATAGCATAAGTAATGTCATTAAATTGAGCTCTGCAAATAAACAAAGACAAGTTATTTGCCCGTTGAATTTGAAAAGATCTTTATCACGTAAGCACAGCATAAATTCGTCGTTGTTAAAAGTGCTTCTCTTTGAAAATACGTTAGATAGTGCATTAATTTTTACATTATAAATAGCATCTCTAAAGACTCAAAAGGGATATGTGATAAGGAGGAATGCTATAAAAATTCGGAGGTTGTTTGAGTGTCCTAGAAATTAAGACGGGGCATTAGGAGACGGCAGGTACATAAGTCCATTTAGCCCAGCTTGAAATTCAACCCTGTCTGCTCTGAATAGAATCATCCTATGTAAAGACAAACTGGCGAAAAGCAAAAGGGAAAATGTATATAGCTACAGAAAGATGTTATCTTTTGGAAATTGACTTAAGTTAGCAGTTAAGTTGGTTATCAAACAGAATATCAAAGGATATCAGAGAAGGTACTTTACTTATGACTTATGTAAACTTGTTTCTGTGTCCAACTGTGTAAAGTTTGGCATTTGGATACAAAGCTCATAAGTTTAGAAGAATCATTTAAGTACCACAGACAGATACATACATTACATTAAAAAGTAAAGTGTTTTTCTTCTACAACACAGAGCCACACACAGAAACTCTAAACGTGCTTATCTGCTACATTACAAACTAGCTACTCATTTATCCTATCGACGACTCGTCCACATTTCTTCTCCACACATCCACACAACAACCCATCTAAATATTAATAAGAAAGCAGTATGGATTATCTTCCCTCGGCTTTTCCTCCATTTTTCGTTATTGTCAAGCATTTGACGTATTGTATGTAGTATTCCCTTCATTCTGTCCGAAGTTGCATTGGAGTATAGCTCCTGAATTACGTATTCAGAAGTTCTTGTATTAGATTTTGTTTGTGTTGCGATATTATTATTGCTTTTACGTAGGTTTGGAGTCTCGGCAAAAGCAAGCCAAGCTAAAGCTTGGAAAACATGAATTGGGTATACACTTCATTAAGGCGCTACTCTTTTCCACCATCCCTCCTTACTATTTACCACCAAGAGAATGTGTTTACATTTATTAACCATGGATTAAATAGGAAAGGTAACCGCATGTTGATATGTACTTATGCATGATGCATTGTTTTACTTCAAGGCGCTTCGCAACTCAGAAGATCATGCAGAGTCTGATGTCTGCGTTTTTCTTTTCGTATAAACAATAAAAGAGTTTTGTACCTTTTCCTTGTCATTTCTGTTGGAAGTCGGAGTGTACAGAACAGAGCGCTGAAAGATAACATCTATTTATCTACCCACAGGAATAGTCTAAGGATATTATCTAAACTCACTCTTCATGCAATTATATGTGCATTAGATAATAAAATCAGTTTAGGAGTGTGTAGTACATAGTAGATTGGAGAGAAATAAAGAGGATCTACATAAGTAGACTTATATCTATGCTGTGTGAAAGACTCACTAAATAAATTAACTAACAATAAGAACAGAACGCTATAGTGCAAATAAATATATAAAAGTAAAGGAGGAGCAGGATGTCCTGTCTGCCTGTTTAGTTGAATTAGAAAACTGCGTGTGAATTTTTAGCAAATCTAACGAGCAGTAGGAGCCCTTTAAGTAATTCACATTCACACATTTTCATTCAGCAGTGTACATGCATTGTTATTTAGTTCATGTGGACACGTATACACAAATCTACTTTTCCACAGCAATTCCATGAATCACGATATCATACATATCTACTGTAATTTGACTTTGGGTTGAATAACTGATTTAGCCAATACACAATATAGTCGGCACTCTGTGCAGTAGTAGCTGAGTTATACTAACCAACCTTTGAGACTGTTGTTATATGTCTGAAAAAGCGTGAGACGAAAGTTTCATCCCGGGCAATGTCAGTTTTACTTTAAATTATTCAAAAATTCTCGTGGATTAAATTAAATGCTTAGCTATTCAGGTATCTACTCAATTAAAGGTTTAAATTCGGCTTCAATGCTATAATAACTGCCTATGCATATATAGTGAATGATGGTCTAAACTAAAATGATATGGTGCACTCCTGTTTCTCTGCTAAAATGCTTGGTGACTTTAGGCACAGTATGGGAATGACAGTACAACGGGTGATTATTATTGCGAATTCACTGTGAATTTTTCGGCACGTTTGTAGTATGATTTCAATGGATTAAGTTAGAGATATACGTATTATACAATCTACGTAAAAAGTCATTAGCATTCAAAGAAAAGGCATTAGAACATTAGAAGTCAGGACAGTTCTTTCATAGTTGCAATTGGTAATTATACGAGAATCATAATCGAATCAAGTCTTTTGATTAGACAAAAAGTCATACCGTTTCGCTCACGCAGGGAAGTGTTCCATTAATAAATTCTAGTTCCCTTTTTAAGTCTGTAAATTCACCATATGAATTTGGGAAGTGGTAAGTAGTTGGATGAGCTTCCTATAGTAAAACTCATATATGCTATAAGAACATTGTATATAGTGCAATTAGTTATGTGACATAAATAGTCGTGATAGTAGGCCTTCAGTAGTCGGGAACCTTATTTCATCTGATCCTCTCTTGAATTCTGTCGTGTTGTGCCATTCAAAATGACTCTCCTGTCTTCTGTCATCCTGCTGTCATGTCACTTCTTTGCATTGCATACGAAATTACCAGAACAATATCAGCACACAACTGAGAATTTACTTCTATCACATACATATCCAAGTATTTATATGCAATTTTAGTAGGGACCCTTCTGGTTTCACATACGTATCCATAAAATACAACTGCTAATTCAACGGTAACAAGCACTACCTACGGTCAGAACTGATAAGCAACACTCTTGACTTGGCATGGACATAAAATATCCACAGGAATTACGACCCTTCCTAACAATAACTGCAGAGGGGGAGGATTATGAGATGCAGTTTACTATTTGATGATACATGATTTATGCAATTAATGTTTGAAGTATAACTTCCAAGAAAATACATTTTGTGCAAGGAAGTCACTAAAAACAAGTGGATATTAATGAACCATTGTATACTGTAAATAATGTAGAGAATCATAGCTTAAGCGTAAACCAACTATTTTAAAAGTACCTGTGAGTAGCAAAGTTTTCTATTAAAATTATTAAAAAAAAACAACCCTGATAAGTTATGTTCATTTGTAATTATTATTATTTTTGTTTCTCTGTTACTACAACAGGCAATGCTAATGAAAACTAGTTATTGGTATACTATTTATAATATTCATGATATGTGACACATTTGACATTTTGCTGAGTGAGCACTATGTTGTGATAATGTGGCATGTCAATTTGATCTTTCAAAGTCGAAACAATTATGTATGCCTGATGGAATAGGACATAGCTGAGAGTAAACTTGAACTAATTTATGAATTGAAGAGTAGTATAGAGTGAAGTAGGGAGGTTCATAAATGAAAAATTGGATGTGAGCCACACAATTCTGATCGAAGTTGACAGTCGCTTTGTGTGAAGATTATTATGACAGCTCAACAAGTTCTTGTTAATAAACCTTACACATTTTAAGTAGCTAGTAGCTAGAATTTTACTACAAAATGAACAATTCTTATTGTAAACTATATACCTATATTACAATCAATGTTTATGATATGGATGTGTGTCTCTTCTTGTTCTCACTTGCACAACTCCATGGAAGAATACTATTGTGCAAGGAATTCTAGTAAAGTAGTGATGTGATATTTGTTTAAATAAACAGTTTACACGTAGGAACGATGTACTCCTTATAATATTACGATTGTATCTGTATATGTTTGTGTAAATCTAAGCTACTTGTATACATTATCAACAGAACTAAATAACTAAGTACCTATAGTAAACAAGTACAGACACTAGAACTGCCATATGATAAGCAATATGAAAATGAAAATAATACTGTACTCTAACCAAAGATAACAGCTAGAATATTCTATGAATTGTGTGTACGGTACACGTAGATGAAACTTGTTTAATTAATTACCCAACAAACACGTCTTGGCTTGAAAGCGTGTTAAAAAGGGGTAGAAATGGTTTTGGTAAGACAAGCTGGGTTCTAAACCAGTAAGAGACGTTTTCAACTGAACTGAAAAATACCGAGCTTGAGATGTTGCTTA
>JAAAYG020017256.1:4832-16685 GCA_009936455.2 Tomocerus minor
AGCTAAAAGTTAATTGAACACAACTGAATCTTTTAAAACCCTCAAATTGGATCATTTCTACTAACCTGCGGTTGAGTTAGATGAAACACCGACATATTAGGCTGATGTTTTGGAACATATTTATCGCAACCTTGCCACAACTTTGGATTAGTAATTGTCGCAGAGATGAGGTCCAGTATTCCAGAGGGATCATAACTGTAAATAAATAAATTCAGGAACATGAGCATGAAAATATAAATTAGAAACTTCGTTACAAAAATATAACAGTCGTAAACAAAAATGCAAGTTAAAACAATCCATGTGGAAATAAATTTTTGGTAGAAGACATCATTTGAAAGACTTTACCTTCCATCGAAGGATTTCAGGAATAAATTAACGCAGTGTTCCACTGTTTCCCAACCAGCTTGATGTGTAAGGACAGAGAGGAGAAAAGATCTACAATAAGGGGTTGTATCTTGACGGCCGAATAAAAGAGGTAGCTAAATAAAAAAAATTAAAAATTAGTAACAGTTTTGCTTTGTATGATTATTTTTTCTGTATAATGAAGAAGAGGGGTACCTGAACGTCTAGAGCGTTCCGTACGATGCAAGGTTCAATGTCAGTAATAGTATCCACCAAGTATCCGATATTGGCAGATGAACTTGATAAATTTGGATCGTTACCATCTCTATGTTCCAAGTGGGAAGAGTGCCTCCTTGGAGTAGAGCCATTAAAAGAGTCGTCACTTATCGTAATATTATTCGGATCGACTGGAACAGATGACCTTCTCCTAGATCCTTGGGGGGTCGACAGTACCAGTAACTGTTTTGAGAGATTTCTGATATTTTTGTCCCCACCACTCGATTCCAACAAATATTTTTCTGGTGTTGGCATACATCTGCTCTCCGAACTTCTAGGAGTATGATAAGAAAGAGATAATTTTCTTGATGAACATGTAGTTTGTGGAGTCGATGTCGTTTCTTTCTTATCCGTTCCAGGCAAAACCAATTTCGGACGAGTAGGAATCCTCTTATTATTGGCATCTGCAGAAGTATCCATTGGTTGCTGATCTCCAGTAATATTTTTCAAAAGGCGGTCGAACTTTTCTCCTCCTGAAGCCCCTCTTTTCCACTGCAATTCAATTAACTGACACATGTATGGAGCATCTATAATGGCAGACGATACTTTTTCTGGACTGTCTTCTATGGCTTTATCAAGACAAAACAGGAGCGCTCTGCAAAAATAAAATTATAGAAATATTTTCAGGGCACGGACATTTAATTATTATACTCTTTCGAACAAAAATATTATAAAATCCTACTCACGTCATAGATTTTACAGGAACTCCAAATGATTGAACAAAAAGCATTAGTTGATCTGAGTCCAGATCTTGTAAAGCAGCCGACAATAGCCGTGAATTATTAGATCGAATCATTCGTAACTTGATCCAATCGGGATACAAAACAGCCTCTTCTGATGTATTCAGCAAATAACCTTTCGGAGTGTTGTCCTTGGCTTTAGGAAACCACATTTCAATTAATTCGTCGTATTTCAGTTCCGTTGTTGTAGCTTTACCCTTTTTCGTTTTCAATTTGTGCCCGAAAGACGCATACGACGTTAACAAAATCACAATCCCATGAACCACAAGAATATTCATCGTCGCCTCCAGCTTATCTTTAGGCCACTGAACTAAAACTTGATCTTGACTCTCTGACCACTTATACGTTTCTTTATGAGGCTCTTGAATCTAAACAAATCATTTGACAAAATTTATAAAATCTCTTTAACGCTAATTATTAAGCATGAGTGAATATGGGTTGTCATTAAATTGGTAATGAGCATAGATAGAGACTTGATATATTAGATATATATATATAGATGTAAACTTTATCAACGATATTTTAGCCACTTTTCAAGAAAACATTTCAATAACGCAAGGAAATGTTATGACCAAAATTATATTTAATTTTATATTTATGTTTTGCTGTATTTATATACGAAATATAATTAGCTTACTCTTTTCATATAATTCAAAAAAATGTCGAAGACTGCATCAAAAGCCTTTTGTTGTCGCGTGAGCAAAGCTGTAATCACTTCTTTCCTTTCGACAACGAGCTGGGCCACATCCATTGCTAAATTGTCCATTTCGCTATCTGCCTCCAGATTTCCCCAGACACTTAGAAATTCCAGATAGCGAGTGATCCACTCAGGTTCACTTTCCACTTGAATTGCTTGACGAAGAAATGAAATGATCATATCTTGAATATCAGGGAAAATTCTCAGAGTGGGTAGAGCGTCCATTAGCCAACTATTCTCCGAAAGCACACCAGGTGAGGAAAATAACATTTGCAAACCCTGTAATGCTTGTGATCTATTAATCATTTTTTGGGAAGAAAGCCGTCGAAGAAAATATTCAAGGACTTCTCTAGCAGCGTCTTCCGATGATCCATGAACTGTTTTCTGTCATTAATTATAAAGAAGAATATACTTTAATAACATTAGGATGACATTTATTCCATGTGATAATTCAATGATGTTTCTGCAATATCTTCTGTTGATCCCGGAATCTTCACAACCAAAAGTTCACAAACAGGGGTAGTGACGCTTCACAACCAGAGAGTGAATCTTTACAACCAAAGAATGAAATCACTATTTTCAAATTTTTACCTAACCTAACCTAAAAAAATCAAACAAACTCCAATTTAGGCTATCTAAGTATACATACCCGTCACTTAAACCCAATTGTAAAGCTTCCCTCTCTAGTTTTAAAGATTCGCTCTCTGGTTGTGAAGATTCACTCTCTGGTTGTGAAGGTTCACCCTCTGGTTGTGAACTTTTGGTTGTGAAGATTCCGTATACCGTATTTAGAGTAAGTCAGTAGTAATCAGTAAGTCAATTTTATCTAGAGCTAACCTGAAGATATTGTAGCAGTTGTAAACTTTTCATATCTTCTTTGTTAGATTCAGAAACAGCTTTAACGGGCTTTCTGGGACTTTTTTCTATTGCAGAAGGAACAGCTGGTTCAGTAGTTTCAGCGACAATAGCCTTCATCATTCGTTCAGTTTGTCCAAGCATGAATTCGCAAAGACATTGTACTGGAAGTATTTCAAAAGAGCCTTCAGACACCAACTCAGAGAGCCAGGGCATTGGGTGGGAATTCCTTTGAATCAAATCCAGTAGAAAGTCAGGATTTCTACTGCGACACAGTAAATGTCCCAAATGCATTTGGTCGTTCGACGCTTGTAATTGTGCCAAAATTGCTGCAGGGGGTGTTCGTGCTATTCCAAACGGATCCAAGTTCATCAGCTACCATAAGTCAAAAATTATAAACTAGGTGTTAGACACGAAATTATATTATGCTAACTTGTTGATTATGAAAAATATTAAATTGATACAAAGGTAAACTAACTTGTGCCAGAAGAAGACTTGATTTCTCAGTAATTACAGTTTTAGAGGATGCTGCTGCCAAATGAGTTTCAAAAGCCAAAATATTCTGTTTTTCCATTGCAGCTGTCATTATTTCCTTAGCATGATCCTCGTCCTTGGTGTCGGTAGCAGAAGCCGGTGGATATGTAAAGTGACTGAAAATAAATACCAATTCATCGTTAAGAATGTTAATATATTCAATTAGTCTTAAAGTCAACAAAATTAACTCACTTCGTCATACACATTTCCATGAACACTTTTAGAGCTGGATAAGTATCCCAACCTAATTTCCCGTAAGACACAGGATTATGGGCACAGAGGATTGTGAGCATTATCCACACTCGCCAATAGTACTTTGAAATTGCCAGCTTAGGAGGTTCGTACCTAGTTGCATATTAAAATGTTATCCATAAATCGAAACCACAAAAAATACATGTTAGAGCGGAAGTTGGCGATGGAAGTATCCAATACTTACCCCGCCGGTAAAGTAATATTTTCTGGGTGCTTGTACTGGCAAAGTTTAAATATCATATCAATAATTTCGAGGTTTCCCAAAGCGATAGCCCCTTTGTGTGTGGCAGCTCTGCAAATGATATGATCCACCAATTCTATAATTTCAGAGGAAGCGCATGGATGTTCTTTTGAAAGCCCCATTTGCATTAACCATATTAAAGTATTTTCCAGGAGAGGAGCTTCCAAACATAAACGAACAAATAAACTCTTCTCAGATTCAGCTGGCCATCCATCTTTACTCACTAACTCATTCATCGGATCTTTCAGCAAGATCTACAAATAAAATTCAGTTTATCACGAAATGTCACAGTTAAGAATTGGCAATTATTTTCTTTGCTGAATTTCACAATACCTTATTCATGGCAATCATAAAATCTTTCTTTGAAGGACGGTACATTCGACATGCTACTGAAAACATCCAAAATATAGCATCCTGTTGCAAGCCAGCAATTTGTTTCTGAAAAACCTAAAATCAAAAACATTGCAAATGAAATACCAAATATAAAACAACGTATTTTTATGTATTAGAGTACAAAAGTTTCGTACACTCAGAACTCCTAGATCTTTCGAGTCTCCTCGTACTAAGGCTGCCTCTCTCACTTGCCCAGAAACGGAAAGGAACATTGAGCATAAAATCAAATCTGCAATGGAGCTAAAGGTTCTGTCCTTGACCTCGTTATCTTTCCAAGTAATTTCCTAAATAATTTACAACAATATTTTTGTCATGAATACTTTCATATATATTCCAAGTACATGGAATTTCCGTCTTTTCAACGATTTCTAGCAACATACCCTAAATTTCATAAGCCCTTGACCAAATAGACTCAGGTCGCACTCAAACCTAGAAGCTCTCGCTATTTCTCGAAGCAACAACTTTAAGCCTTGAAGAAAATCTTCGCGTTTTTGGAGCAGGTCCATGAAAATATCTGCAAGGACAGTGCTAGACTCTGGAACTTGACCCAGTATTGTTCCCAGCAATGTCAAGTTGTTAGGATTTCTTGTCGGTGAAAGTTCATTATAAATCAATTGATTCAAAACGTTCCTTAAATTTCCTTCATTTTCTTTCACCATTTCTCTAAACGAGTTAAAATCGTACATTAGTTTTGTAGTTTATTAAGGGTTTGATTAAGAAAAGCTAGTAAATTATAAAAATATTTTGCCTTTTTTACCTAACAGAAATAGCATAGAAATTCAGCAGTGGTTTTGTTTTCATCCTTAGTTTAGGTATTTGCGTCACAATTTCTGCGTCAACACTCGTCAAACAGTCGGCGTTTACACATAAATGAAGGAGAAGTTCCTGGGCTTGTCGCCCACATTTTGGACTGTGCATCCATTGTTCCAGTAATTTCACAACATATGCTCTGACACCTGAGAGCCCACAGGCTGACGACAGAGCCCGTAATAAATTTCGAGGAATATCAGGAGCTTTTTTATGAATTAAATCTTTAGCATAATCCAATACAATTGTTTCTATTTGATTTTCACATCCAATATACCTAAAAAGTACAATAAAATCATAATATGCATTTAATATGGGTAATTTATGTAATTTTAAAAATTGTTATCTATTTTCACACCTTTTCATCAAAGGTATTTCAATAAAATGAGCCTGCAATATTTCGGAAATCTCTTCCTGTAAATTGTTTTCTTCCCCTATTCCTATAGCATGGGGAGACGAACCCCCGACTGGCGTCGTGGTTGTTGGACCAGTTGATGGATCAGGAGGTAATAGTAGGTTGTTTGCTGGCAATTTTGTACCAAAAGAAAAAATGATGTTTTCTACAAAGGATTTGCAATGCACGCTATCCACCCAGAATCGATCTCCAGAAGCATCTTCCATCCATAACTGTTAAGGTAAAAAATATATACACGTGTAAATCTATCATGAACAGTTTTATTAAGCAGTTACAGAGAAAAGAAAGATCAAACCACTTTACCTGAACGAATTCAATAGGCCACTTCACGGCTGCAGAATGAGATACTGTAAGGATATTAACCGCGAGGGGGGACAAATGGTTAATAAGTGAAATTTTAGATTTCAAGTCGACGACGTGCTTTTTAGCTAATGCACAAACAGCTTCAACTGCTAAACTATGCTGAAAGGTCGGTGGAAAAGTTTTTGCAGCAACGATCAAACCGACACAAAGTTTTAACTCCGGTTTGTCTTTGTTAACTTTTAGCCTCTTAATGGCCATCGAAATCAAACCCTGAAAATTTTTAAATGTTATTGTATTAGCTCAAAGAATAAGCAGAGGAAATCTAACGATGTATGTACATTTCATTTACTAGCATGGTCTTAAATGTGGAGAAAGTAACTTTCTCCAGCTACTCTCCTCATTACAACAGAAACTGGTACTTTATAGGCATGAATTGTCAGCTAAACTTCTGCTGGTTAAAATTTTATAGCAGATAAGGATGAGAATACAGACTACATACATATATCTATGCATGTAATTACTGGTAAGGAAAAAACATATGGAAATAATGAGATAAACAATAATTCATTCTCAAAAAAGAAAGTTGGCTTTCTCTTTCGTCAGATTAAACCGTTTACGGATTTACGTTTAAATACCTGTATGCAATCAACATCGCCTATTTTTTCGGCCTTCTCAAAGGCAGGAAAAAAACGATCAGCGGCTAGGTCAGCAAAATTGACTTCCACTGGGTCGATTGCCAGAGGGTCTCGTTTACTGGATTTACTAGGCTTAAGCTGAGACGATGAGGATGATGACGAATGGGAAGATTTTGTCAAACTGCTGGAGCTGCCAGTGCTGCTATTACTGTTGCTGCTTCCGGCTCCGCTACTTACAGCACTTATACGAATTTTCTTTGGAGGTACAACGATTGGGGATGGGGATCCTCCCGTTACGGATACAGTAGAAATTTCCCTCTTTCGATCTGCAGATTTTGAACTTCCACCTGTAAGTAGTTGTGCTATTGCAACATATTTTTGAAGTTGTAAATTGTAATTGTGGTTTATTTTACCACGAAATATGGATACATTTGGCAATGTATTACCTGAGCTAGAAGATTGCTTGTTGGAAGAGGAACCAGCAGAGCTTTTACTTGACGACGATGCAGGAGGAATTTTCCGTACTTCGGGTTCAGCAGGCCTGTTTCCTTTACCCAACGCTATTAGTTCGGAGCCAACTAAAGGCTGATGCGATTTGCTCCCTTTTCCTCCTCTGGGCTTGGAACGGTCCATTTTTTTGTAATTTTCTGTGACGACCCTAATCAACAGTACTCTTTAGGGGTTTAACGCTTGCTCGTAATTTGAGGACTATACTTGCGCTTTACGACCATAATTCACTACAATGCAGCTCTAAAAACAAAAATGTCAACTTATATTAAATTTTCAATTTCGATATAATTATATCATCGTCGGTTATCGGTGTTTGACAAAACATAGGCAAGTTTGTTTTGAACAAATTACAAATGATTTTATTGTTTCTTTATTTAGAGATGAATGAAAAACACGAATATCCAAACATATTTAATAGTTGAATTACGATTTTACCTGTCTGTTCTGTAAGAGCAACTGTTAGATTTTTTTGACTGGCTCCTACACTTTTTTTGTCCAGGCCGATGAAGACTCCAGGAGGAACTTTCAGAAACTGAAAATATGACTAAAACAGAGATATTCAAATGCCGCGGCGTTTTCTGAAGCGCTAAGCCGAATGTTTATGAACAGTGGCATTAAATATAGTAGGCGAGTTTTTTATAAATTTTCCGTTCCTTCTTATAATCTTCCCTTTATCCGATCCGTTTGTTTAGATTTTAAAAATATCATAATTTAAATTAGATATTTTATTTTTGAAATGTTAACTTATAGGAATCACAGTAGTTAAATTGGACATATTGATGTAGCCCAAGTGGTATAGCGCTGCAAAAAGAAAATTGTTTCACTTGCAATTATATATATAGTATTTATATATATAGTATTTTTAATTTGGTTTGATATTTCTATTAATATCTATATAATATTTTAGCGAGCACAACATTCTAACGTGTCAAAGCCTTATTTTTGATGTTTCGTGTCACGTTTATTTATATATACATCGTCTCTGCCCACGGATGTTTATTGACATCTGAGGAATTTCTCTTTTAATTTTTTTTACATTCTTTGAATTTTATAGTCTGTATATAGTTTTTATAGACTGTTAGTTTACAGACAATATGGTTAGCGATTCCTTTGAGTATTATTAAACTGTTTTATCGTAGAGTGGATATTGAAGTTATGATTAATACAAATATCGTGCTAAAAACAACAGAAAAGGACTAATTAAATAATATAAGTTATTTAGTCATTATTTATTATAGATATAGACATAATTAATGAAAAGTCAAAGTTACATACGCATGCATGTAAACGTAAAGCCACTTGTAAAATCAAAATCAATCTAAAAACTAAAATTTACGAAGCCATTTCATTTCAAGGTATTTATAACAGTCATAGTTTGTTCATAATTATATATTTAGTTAGGGTCTGTCAATTATTTTTTACAAAATTTTGTTTTACAGATGAATAGCAGGGCAAATGACAAGAGAGATGCCACGACGGGACGCTTAGGACGGGACGGAATGAGACGATATTTAAAAGAAAGGAAGGATTGCACGCTAATAATCCTCCATGCAAAAGTGGCTCAGAAGTCTTACGGGAACGAAAAACGGTTTTTTTGTCCTCCCCCATGCATTTACCTGTTTGGCGAAGGATGGGATAGGAAAAGAGAGGAGTTGCTAGCTTCAGGAGAAACGGAACAAGGTGCCCAGCTTTGTGCGTTTATCGGGATAGGGAATTCTGAGCAAGATATGCAGCAATTAGATCTAAATGGAAAAAACTACTGTGCAGCCAAAACGTTATATATTTCCGACTCGGACAAACGGAAACATTTTATGCTCTCAGTGAAAATGTTTTACGGAAATGGTCATGAGGTAGGAGTGTTTCAGAGTAAGCGAATCAAAGTTATATCCAAGCCGTCCAAGAAGAAGCAATCTCTGAAAAATGCGGATTTGTGCATAGCAAGTGGAACCAAAGTGGCCTTGTTCAATCGTCTTCGTTCCCAAACTGTGAGCACTCGATATTTGCATGTAGAAGAGGGTAATTTCCATGCCTCATCAACTCAGTGGGGTGCCTTTACAATTCATCTCCTAGATGACGACGAGTCGGAATCCGAAGAGTTCAACGTTAGGGACGGATATATCCATTACGGATCTACAATCAAACTTGTTTGCAGTGTAACGGGCATGGCCTTACCCCGACTTGTCATTCGCAAAGTAGACAAGCAAATGGCTCTATTAGATGCGGATGACCCAGTGTCCCAATTACACAAATGTGCCTTTTATTTAAAAGATACTGACAAAATGTATTTGTGCCTATCTCATGAAAAGATTATTCAGTTTCAAGCAAATGCGGCCACCAAAGAAGCTAGTAAAGACGTTATTAGTGATGGCGCTGCTTGGACAATTATTAGCACGGATAAAGCAGAATATCAGTTTTTTGAAGGAATGGGCTCCGTGCCAACTCCGATCACCCCTGTACCAATCGTTCATAATTTGAATTTAAACGGCGGTGGTGATGTCGCAATGTTGGAACTGAATGGCGAAAGTTTCGGCCCTTCCCTTAGAGTGTGGTTCGGGGAAGTTGAATCGGAGACTATGTATAGGTGTCAAGAAAGTATGCTTTGTGTCGTTCCCGATATTTCACTATTTAGAGACGGGTGGCAATGGGTTCGTGTTCCTACACAAGTGCCTGTGTCATTGGTGAGAGATGATGGTGTCATATTTTCCACTGGGCTGACATTCGTTTACACTCCTGAACCCGGACCACATGCACATTGCCCATCTATAGATCAAGTTATGAGGTCTCCGAGAAACACACCCCATTCTTCCAACATCAAAAACGAGGACAGAATGCACAACAATGACAATTCCGTTAGTGTAACGTCAGGAAATGTTAAATTCACGTACAGTTTGTCTAGAACTATGACCTAGGAATTTCTTGGGGGAAAATGAAATCACGTAATCTCATTTTTCTCTGTGCGGAATTATTACTGCGCGAAAGTGTTTTGCTGCCTGAAAAGCATCTCAATTTATATTTAGTGTTCGCATTGTTTTTTAGTTTTACGATGTGCAAGATCGTTTTTTTGTATATGGTTTGTAAAGGAATGTACAACATGGTACACAGCTTAAACTATTATAAAAATGTATGATTTGTATTAGCCTGGTAAAGTGTTCTTATATAAATGTACCTAGACCTACTTTGAGCCGACCTTAATGTTATCTGCCTTTTAAATTATAATTACAAAACTACATACTAAAGATAACGATAGGACTTAATTCTACAAAATGTATGCTTTTCCATATTTGTAAGATTATATTAATAGTAATAAATGCATCTATGTTTATCTACAAAGTTTATGGATATTTTATACCAGTGCCGTGTAAAATATGAAAAATCAAAAGTATTCCATTAAATAAATATTTTACAAAACCTAACAGTTGTTAACGTTTCAAATTTATTTCATTTCAAAAATGATAGTTACAACTAGTTTACTTCTTTCTTTTCTTAAGTCCGATGGCTCGGGCCTTGGCAGCTTCTTCAGGGTTTTCAGCAGCTTCCTTTGCACGCTTAGCACGAATACCAACCAGTCTAGCGTCCGTTCTTGCTTTTCGGAGAGCGTTGAAAGCTGAGAAAGCCTTTTCTTCTTCCGTGGGTACACGAGCTTTCTCCTTCTTTGCAGGTTGACGGATAGGCAGAACTGGTCCTTGCAGTTGGGAAGCAAGCTTAATTTCTTCAGCCTATAGAAAAAGTCATAGATTATACACTGGCCTAATTATACAACGTCAAAAGACATTTTCCCTTTACTTGTATTAATCAAATTCAAAATAAAAGACAATATGAAAATTATTATTATTAAGACTTACGCTGGAGTCGCCCTTCCATGGCTTCTTGGAATTCAGGGGGAACAAAATGAGTTTACTTCTGTATTCCTTAAGGCGCTGTACATTTTGTTGAAGGGAATCCAATGACCTATTCTTACGACGATGATCAACAGAAATTCCGATAGTTCTGGCAAACCCACGGTTAAGACCGGCCCGTTTGATTTCTTCCAAAGTAAAACCACGTCCAGCTCTGACCTTAATATGATATCTAACTGTTGGGCATCTAACCACAGGACGCAGAGGACCTGCAGCAGGTCTGGGGGCTACAACGCGAGCCTTCTTCAATCTGTTTGTATGCCGACGTTGCTTCCGGGCTGGCTGATTAAACCATGTTTTGACATATCTTTGCCAATCTTTGTGGAAATGCCCATTGGGCACCATATTATTCCGCTTCGGTGCCATTTTGTATTAGCTTCTCAGCCTGCAAGAAACCAGAAATTTCGGATTACTATCATGTTAAGAAAAAGTAGAACAACGTCTCTAGAAATCAGGAGTAATGCATTAGCAATAACATAATGTACAGTACAAGCTTAAACTGCTAAATCAGAAATGTGTATTTTAACCCAATAGTCAAATAAATCTATAAACATGTAAACATTCAACATTAGGTCGGCTCAGGAATTGTAATTTTTTTAAAATTTTCATTTCATCAATGAACAACACTTACACAACTTAGATTTCCCTAATATTGAATGTTACGAAACCCCGAATTTTATATCATCTAGTGTTTTAAATTGCTAAAAAAGCTTTCAGCACATTTATAATTTAAAGCGTGCGCCTTTATTAATTTATCCGGCAGGCCAGCCTGCTTCTTTGCCGTCACTTCCATGCTTTCAATAATATTTCGATTTGAACGGAACTTACTCCACTTAAAAATTAAATATGAAATTATAAGAAAAAAATAGTGACCATTTTCAGAAATTATATTTAATTGTTAACAGTTTAAAACTCAAAAACTTACCTCAATGTGTTGAGTAGAAAGAATGTACCGAA
>JAAAYG020017267.1:0-18192 GCA_009936455.2 Tomocerus minor
TCGAATTCAACCAGGGTGGTTGAATTCAACCAGGGTGGTCGAATTCAACCAGGGTGGTTGAATTCAACCAGGGTGGTTGAGAAATTATATAGAAATTATATGCCGATTATTTTGCAATAACTCTCAATATTGACGCTCTTTTATACTCATCGCACACGTACATTTTAAAAGTCATCTTGTTGACTTGTTAGGATGTTTCAGAATTCAATTGAGTATGTGCGATATAAACTGTGTGTCAGCAATTTTTGTTACATTCTATACAAGGAAATCAAAGAATTCTATTTTCAAGTCACAATTGTTCTCCTGAATTAGATGAAATGAATATTCAACGAAAGTAATAGAAAAAACACCATTTTTCATCACCAAATTGAGAAAAATGGAATTTATTGTTGCATGAGCTGAATATTATATAAAATTCCTTTTTTTAAATGATAAAAATAGTTTTTACATAAGGATGGATTAGTATTACAGCTATTTGACATCATTCCAAACCTGAAAGGCCAAGTGTAGAAGAAATTGTAATCACAGTGTCGATATCACACTGCTTGTTATTGGATTAGAATGTTAATAGTTTCTAGGTGCAGAATCCAGTAGCAAGTGTAGGCATGAAGATGGTAATGAGTATTTTGACTTAGGAGAATAAGGATGTGTGTGCTGTCCGTGCGGAGATGGATGTGCAAAGGAGCGAGTATAATAATGAAGGGAAAAGAGCGAAAGGATCGTGGAGATGTCGTGCCGGGTAGAACAAGTATCGGATGTGTAGGTACAATAAATAGAGGGATGAGTGAGTGGACTGAAGTGAATGGTTGCGTAAATGTGGGTTATGCGGGGTCTGTCTCACCCTCTCGATTCCCGATCCGATTATTCACAGAGGGCTAATGGCATTCCATTGAACGACTCTGGCGATATGGCACTGAATCCTTCGGATTTCCAGCTTGAATCCCCGCTCATCATTTCTATGTGCAGGGAGGACAAGTCGGACTTGGTTGATTCCAGACCGAATTCGTTGTAGTTGAGGGTGATAGTTGCTCCTCTCCATTCTTCATTCTGATTTCTTCTCCTCGCATATGCTGAATGGAGTGAGTGTCATGCAGGACTCACTCACCCACGGCTGACTGTCCGGAAAATTTCCCCTCGAAATATTTCATTCCATATGTTGCATATGCATAATAGAGAGAGAGAGAGAGAGAGAGAGAGAGAGAGAGGCCCTGGGTGGATGCATCCAACCAACTTCAGCATTAGTCATTTGCCCTTTATTACGTTTTTCATGACTCCTGCTCTCGTCTTAGTTCTGATAGATCTCCATGTGCCAGTTCCATGCAAACTACTTTCTCCAAAGCTTCATAAGCTCAGTTTCATTTCTTCTCTTCCCCACAACGCACCATACCACAAGAATAGCCTGCGTTCTAAATACTTCTGCCCCAACAGGAAATACCTACATAGCTAGCTTGGTAGCCGACACCATTCCCCCACATCATGTCCAACGACTAAGCACACAGCTAACATCCAGTATCTTTTACTGTTGCGGATTTTATTCCAAACTAAACCTTTTGTTCAACAAAACCCTAATCCTTGTTTTATGATGTATACTAATTTCCCTTTATGTGCTTACACTTAACTCCGTCCGTTAGTTCTGACTGCATTCTAATGTTTCATCGGCTACCAATGAAATTCAATCCCCAACTCTAGAGCTCGAGAAATGTGATATTATGATTAAAACTTTCCTACCTGCCTGCATCAGTTTCAGCGCCTCACTTTATGTGGTTCACTATATTGTAGTGTTTACTTACATTGTGCCCTTGTGCATAGGAGGTTGTAAATAAGCACTGCCTATTTGTAGATTAGGTGTCCAATGTGTAAAGTTGGTGGAATTATGCTGATATATTCTGGAAGTGAACATTACTAATGGGAAATACTACAAGTCACAGCAGTGTAACTGTTTTTGGCATAACACTATGCTAACAAATTCTAAACATTGCTTTGCTAACTCCAACAGCTCCTGTTTCAATTTATAGGCAGACGAAAAATTATGTGGGAACTATATAATAGGTATCCTTTATAACTAAGGAAAGTACTATATGTTCATATATGCTAGATTTTACATAATATATCATTGCATTTCGTACGTGCTAAATTATTCTGGTAGTTAAAGTCAGTATTAGTGCATTTTGGCATTTGATTACATTCTGTCCTCTTCGTTTAAAGCCAAATGGAAAAGCCGACCGCAACAAACACAAGCTGAATTCCTGTCATATAAGTTTGTTTCCTCTCTAACTCAGGAATTGTGGAGGCAACAAGAATTAGAAGGACTAGAAACATCATCAAAATAATAATTACCCATTCCAGTTCTCACACACTCACACCTTATGAGAAGCGTGGCTATTGTAAAATATTTGGTATTATATGTTTGCAGGGACAAATGAAGCCATGCTTATGCTAAGATGAAAAAGCCATGGGCTCAAATTACGTCTTACGTCTCTGTGTGATATATAAGAGCACTCATATTACCCCAGTCGTCTGTAATAATTATAGAATAGGTATCGTATATTGTATATTTGTATACTTCATAATATCCAATTCAAACCTTAATTATACATGTCCACGCTTGTTAACTTTGTATACTCAAGTGAGCAACGCAATGTAAAACCAATATTACACTATTTACCCTTCCATCTCTCTTGAGAGCTAATTAAAACAACTGCGCTTATTACAGGTGGATACATGGACAGAATCTGCGGAAGGAGGCGGTTTGGGTTAGGTAAACGTACACCCACAGATCATATCCTACAGATACAAGATACTGAAACTAATTACTCTTTCCAAATTAGATACAGCCCTAACATGGTCAGTCACGTACTGAGAATTTTTGTAAAACTTACACGTGCAACTTCATAATAAAGCAATATCTTTCTTTTCAATTAATTGCATTGCATCACATACGTAATGATAAAGAAAAGGTAATTGTTTACTTCTTGTTTTTCATATACATGCAGCACCATGCATAAGCATGAAAAACAGAAATTTATTACAGCTATGAAACTATGTTTAATTCGATACATATTATTTTTAGGTAAGTAATACAGTCATTTATAAAACCTTTTCTGCTGTTGATAAATTATATGAAGACTATTATTGAAAAAAGACTCGTATGACAAGTAATTTAAGCCACAAAATAAATGACTTCAGATTTTGAGGTTGAAAACAGCATTTACAAACGTCAAATTAGAATGAAAGGTAGCATCTTTACCGTTATATTTCTGGAAAGAAGACACATACTAAATCATTTTCTTTACCTTCATCATTCATTGCCTTTTCCGGCTAAAGTAATTTTCAATTCATGAGCTGAAAGAGATGTTCCTAGGTCAAACTTTGTGAAAGCTATATAATAAATATTTCTAAGCTGGTAAATTGCCTTTTCTTTCAAACCATTTATTTTATTCTTGAGAAACTTGAGAAGTACTAATGGAAAGAAAAAAAATGATTTTGAATCCAAACCTTTAAATTGCACATTGATCAGTTCACCAGCGTTCAATTTAGAGATTTAGAGCAAGAAGATTCCTTTCTTTCGTCTAAAAGCAACTTGACAAAGCAAAGGAAAGGGTTCTCTTCAAAGTTTAATTCGTACAGAGAAAAGTCACTCAGCACAAGGTCTTTGAAAGTTAAGTCAAAGTATATCTCCTAGGCATTCCTCATTCATTCCTTTTACTGTTAAGCTAGCTTTCCTTTCTGAACAATCTTGAAAAATTACACCAGCCAGTCAACTCTGCACAAATTGCGTTTCTTACCTATGGACTTTACCTTGCACCGAATAAGCATTGTATATACCTATAATGATGATGTGAAGTTAAGTAGCAGCTCTTCTACTGTTCACCGTATTTCTTTGAAGTGAAGAAGGGAGAAACAGTTTCATACTTTACTAAGTGACGGCATATAGCTATATACGCTGTAATTTTCGATTATTTTCCCGTCGCTTGTGATTATGATGACAGGAATTACACATAATAATATTAAGAAGTACAATTATAGCTTGATAAAAACTTATTTACCGCTAATATTTGCAATGTATAAAGACAGATATCGCACATCTATTCACCTAACTTTATTATTAAATTTATTTATTACTATATTTATATATTACAATATAATTACATTACCATACATTAATCACCCGGGTGATTTAATTGAGGGGTGAAATAGAGCGATTTCGCTCCTAAACTACTGCATTGCAGTAATTTAAAATTTTGTAATTAATTTAAGAGTCGCCTAAAGAGAAACTGAAATATGCAGTCAACTGAAGAATGAAGGCATCTTTTCCTTTAGAATACTGACGCTAGTACTAGGTAATTTTAGCTATTTCAACAGCACACACTAGTCATTTCATGCTAAAAGAGTTGCAAATTGTTTAAACTAGGAGACACAAAAAGTATTTTATACATAACATATGATAAATTCAACATGGTTTTAGACCAGTGTGTGCTTTATTTAATTAAAAATGATATAACATTCAATGGAATTTTGAACTAATTGCAGTAGTAATTTTAGTTCCTGTCATTATTATATAAATGCTGCAAACTACGCCAATTACAGGTAATTGAACATTGGAGTTCAAAGACTATTCAACTACGCGAGTTTTTCTGTGAATGTAAAACTCCTGGAAATCCAACTATGAAAAGGAAAAGTTCTGTCTTGCATTGATACTTCGGAGGAATTGCTGAAAGTGCGACCCTCGTTGAAAATATGCAAGGGGGATTTCCAAAATATTTTTCGCAACAACGCTGACAGTGGCCTCGGATTTTACTTTTTCAGGCACAAAAAGATTAAAATAGTATTGAATTCTTAAACGCAATCTCTACCTCAACGCCCTTTTGTATGCAGACAAAAAAGATGTATTGCTATATAACTATTCGCTTTGAATCTCTCTCTCTCGCTCTCAGGCTCTCAGTACATCCTACATACATTTTAAGAATTCTGGTGAATCACTTCTGAAGCTTTCGCAGAGTGTCTTTCTTCTTTTTTCAGTGTCACTCCTTTTTACCGAATATGCTACATGGCTTGAAAATAGAAGTTTTAAGTAAATCCCTTTACATTATGCAAATTTACATTTAGCATAGCTAAATCTTTTTGTTCAGTAGTACTTACATAACGAATAAGACATACTGCTATACTAATAAGAAGATATATAATACGTATATCTGCCATTATAAAATGTATAACGGAAGTCTGGTTTCCTTGTTCTCCTTCTGCCCTGCCTTTCTTTGTGTGGCTGTCTAAACTTTCTTTAGAACGGAAATAAAAGTACTAAATATGTACAGGTCTTTGTCTATTTATGTCTCTGGACATTTTTCCTTTCTGTGACTACCTAAATCTAAAATTTCACATTAATTATAATGTATTTAATTTAACCTTTATTTCAGTTTTCGTACTCCATTTCATTTTATTTGATTTTTCTTCTACATTCTAAACCTATACAGACACACTACATTACGAAACATGAAATGTATATTGATGGTGCTATAAGTGCTATTGCATGATTCTGTTAGGAATATTTAAGGTTGGGTTGACACGATTTACAACACCGTTTCAAGGAAAACGGCTTAACGTAGAGCAATGAAATAAACGTTTTGTAAATCTGCCCATATTTTCCGAGGGCACATGTTTCCCACATTTTCAAAAATAAAATTCTGTATAAGTGAAATTTGGGGTAATTGGAGTTGGGAGAATGCACGGAAAAAATATATTTTGATTTTTCTCATATTTAGGAAGACAAAGTTTCATAAGTCAGAAACATGTGTCCTAGAGAATTTATTTCTCTTTTTTTTGTAATTTTTCCCAAACAGTCGGAATCTCGGCGGGAAAATTTTGCATTTTAAATTAGACTTAGCGCCACGGCGGCAAAGCGACATAAAGTATTCTTATGGGAAAAATTTAAAATTCTTGTCGAATAAGGTATAATGTCTCACTGACAGGGCATGAAAAGGGCAACTTTTTGCCGTATTGCCTTTTTGCTTGCCTTTTTGTCTATCAAAATTAACAAAAAGGCGCCTTTTTGACTTTTTGCCCTTTTGATTTAAAATTGGACAATGCGAACACTCAATAATCTAGGCTTTTCCAGTAAATTACGTACCAGTTACATTCCAAATTGAATGAAAAATGTACGGACATGCAGTGGAAACGACAATTAGCAATATTTCATTGACTGAAACAATTGGATCTTTAGTTCCTTGAAAATTAAAGATGGTGGTAGCCACTGCAAAAAGGCGCCGTTTTGCCTTTTTCATGCCCTGCTCACTGAATCCTGTAAAGTACTCCTTAAACTTCTTCTATTCCATTGCAATCGGCAAAGCAATAGGACACCTATGGACTATCCAGTTACAAACCTGGATGCTTACTCCCACTCATCCTCTTTCTAGCTACACATATATTTATAATACTTCATAGTATACTACGTACAGGGATATCCAAAACAAGAGTTTTTACAGAAACAAATGTTTGATTTTACCTTAACAGGAAGTTTGCTTTGTTTTTTGGAGATTCTAAAGTAAACACAGATATTCGAAGAATTCCCAGAAAAGAAAATGCGTTTTTATCGTCAGTTTTAATTAACTACATTCGGCACATTTATACGACTAGCTATGATAGCCACAGAGGACAATACTTTCTTAAAAATGCTTATAGCCAGAATGGGAGTAAACATGTATTATCATTTAATGAAATTTTGAAAACAGTATTTAAGCAGTGATTAGAAAATCATTGAAGTCGATGTAAGTCGGCAGGTACGAACTATAATCTAACGTTGTCAGTTATTCTGCCTATACAGAAACACGTAAATATTGATTTTATATATTTACGAAAGGCCGTGTACATTCTGGTATACCTTGAAGAGCTAACAGAAAACGAAGGAAATGTCGCTTGGGCCGAAACCCTTTGAGTCTTACAGCACACTATTACACACTGCTATTACAATGCATACCAGCAATAACTTTGTTTGCTTTTTTCGTGACACGTGTCATGCATAGGTCCTAGCATTCTATGTCACAGTCACCCATAAACTTATAGCTCGGAAGACATAAACCCTCGCCGAGCTTCACTCTTCATATTGCTCATAAGGAAATCCATCCACAATGATGCTCGCAACAGTCAGAACTAATTACTCTCGCGCTAATAAACATTCAGAGAGATCTTCATAGAATAACTGGTAACATGTTGCTCCCCAAGAGTTGAAGAGATCTCAAAGTAATTATCAGTTGGCCTTGGCAAACTCCTAACTTCTACTCAGAGTGCATATTTAATTTTATTTCATTATTCTTATGAAAAATATGTCCCTGCAGATACACATTAGATCAAATGTAAATTGCAATGCAAATATTTGCTTCCCAAAAAAGAAGAACTGCGCTTGTGTTTTTATAGTTACACAAACCTGTATAAATAGATTATATTATATATAGATGTTTCTCCAAAATATTTACCATTGATCGAAATGAGTCTATATGACCAATATTTCTATATCCTTTTGTAGTTATAAAATTATTAATACCTAGTTATTTTTATATTTTGAGAACTACCTATTTATTTTTTGATAGAGAATAGGTTTTAATCTGTTTATAATTAACAAAAACTTAAAGAGGAGCATCATGTTTGCAAAAAAGGAGTAAAAACGGTAATGGAGTAATGGGCATATGCTTTTGAAATCAGCACCAGATGTTTTGAAGGCACCCATATTCAAAATTTTAAATTACAAAAAATGGATTTTTTCAGTCGTGGGAATGCATTGGAAGAATATATTTCCATTTTTCCGGTGTATTTAAAGGATGTAAAATGTAATTACCACCTCCAGGTGCCCTAGATTTTTCCTTCTCTTTTTCTAATACGAGTGTCGTTTGAAAAGGAATGACCAACTTTATTTTCAGTATAATTTTTTTGTTTTTAGGGCTACATAATATTATTTTCCAACGCTGCTTCCGTATCCTTTTACACACTTTTCCCACCGGGCAACTAATATAGAAATGACCATCTAGTGGAAGGAGCTAGTTTAAAGTAAAAATAGTTAATTTTTCTTCTTCCTGTCACCATGGAAGGTCCGTTTTTAAGCAGTGCTTTAGATTGGGAACAAGTGGTAGTTAGAGAGAGACAGATTTGGAGTTTATGGAAGCTGTGTAATTTTGATGAATCCATGAGCCTCGATTGTGGAATTAGACATTTTTGAACAAACGATAAATCCAAAACGAGCTACCCTAGCTCATTCAACGATTTTTGGTCCATATTTTCATCTATATATGACTCATTATGAGCAGAATTTCAAGCGAATTCGTTGATAACTGTTGAAGATATCATTGTTAAAGTATTGGTCATCACTTTTGAAACAACTCTCGTTTTTTTACAACTCTATACGTTTCTTCAAAATGCAGGGAATTTTTTCCGATTTTGCATTTCAATTACACAGTTGAAAGTACAAAGTTGCTGCATGCAACTCTAAAAGAAAAAAATTGTTGCATACTATACGTTCCCGTTCCAAACCCGATACCCAACTTTCCTTAATTTCTCAATAGCATATTTACCCAACCATTAAAAATAAAAGAATAGATTTCATTAAGTATCGGAACGAGACTTTTTATACATAAGAACAATTTGCCCGTTTCTCTGTAAGTCTGTGGTATGTAGATCTTAGGAATGGAATAAGATAGAAGGTTCAAGCTTTTTTTAACACTAGCTTTTAATTCTTCTGTAATCGTAATAGTTGTATTTGTTTTGGTTCCAGATAAGGGTGGAAAATAATTTTTTAAATCCTTTTACGTTGTTATCTGTACGAAATTCAAAGCATTGCCGGCTCATACACCAGAGTCCTAAATGGTTATCGTTTCAAAGTGCTCGTCAAGTGAGAAATTCGAATATTTTATAATTCACGTTCATTAATAAGTACCGGGAAGGGACTTTATGCGAGTCTGCACGTCTGTAATAATAAACATCGGAGGGTACTTTATGCCAAAGTGTATTCTGTCCGTCTGTCGATAGTGAAATCTGATGGACTGGTGATGAATAGTGATGATGGAGGATGGGTGTACTTCATACCAAAGTATATTCTGTTTGTCAGCCTGTTTGCAGAAAAACTCTATTCATAAATCTGGTAGACTAATAGATTTTTTCATAATTAATGAAATTTTTATTATTTAATTTCTGTTTTTTTATAATTCCTTGAAATTTTTATTTTTTACAATTCCTAGAATAATTTTCATAATTTCTTAAATAATTCCTGGAATGTTAATGTTCCATGCATGCTCGTTTCCCTTTTGCACTGGCACCAGTTTGTCTTTGCGGTACTTATACCGATTTTTGAAATGGTTTATTTGTTTAAGTAGGGAACAGAAAGGGAGAAAAAGGAGCATGGTGGAATGAATATTTCACCCCTGTAGATCTTTTGTCCTCTTTTTCATTTTCTCACTTAATTTCTTTTGCCTTTTACCCATCTGCTTTTGTGGTAAGTTAGTAAGGAAGTTTTATTGGAGTTTCAGGAACCCGTGTTTTGATTGTGAGCATCGAGGACTGAAATTCACTCCTTGTACGGTGCATCCTGCAATGCCAAATTCACTGTAAACATAGCTTACTCTTCTGTATTGTTTAGGTGATGCTGACAATGAACTTACAAGTTACTTGTATTGTTTGTGTGCAGCAGTTATTTTCTATTGTGTTAGTATTGGTAGGGACATGGGAAAGTGTGCAGTAGACATTACGGCGCATTACATGGCAATAATAGAATTCTTCTTGTCGCACTCCTCGTAAAACGATACACGGTATATAAATTATTATTATTACTGGTTATTGTCGCCTTCTTTCACCTTTACTACGAGCACTTATTCCTGCTGGGTACTTCCATTTAACTGCCTACTACCACGATGCATAACGAGTTAACTCTCTTTCTACTTTGAGGTTTTGTTATGTTATGATTGAAAAATTAATTTGCAGCAGACTCAACGTCTTGCTCCTTCCTCTCCCTCGTCACGGCCTTTGTGTTCTTTCCTACACTTTAAAGGCATCTCATAAAATAACTTTATCTGACATGCATTGCTGTATTTTTCCTTTATCTTTCCTCTGCAAAGGAGCAAATGGCATTTCTCGCCAACATCTCAGATTCACAATTGGATTTATCCAAAACGGAGCCTTTTCGTGCAATGACATCACAAAATTTGTTTACCTACTGCTCAGCTCACTCACTCATGTGGAATACAAAGTACACAGAATTTACTAACGCGTGGTTGCCTACATAAAACGAATATTAAATACTGTCATATCATAATGTTTTCCCTTCCAGGACTTCTACTCCCGTCTCGACAATCTCATCTCATTACTATTAAACTCACTATAAAATTGTCCAGATGAAAATAGCAGCGAAAACAAAACAAGCTCCTTTCTCCCTTAATGTACTTTGTTTTTCATTTTTGTTTTCTTTCTACTTTTTTTCTGACAGTGACAATGTAGTGCATTTACTACATAGTATCACGAATATTATTATACAAATTGTAGGCAGGTATTGTAGTTTTGGGAGGTTTATAACTCATAATGGTTTGTTCAACTTAAGCAGTTGCTCAACAGAATACCCATTCTCTAGTGGAATTGATTAATTCAATGTAATTGTGTTCATTCAGGGGAAAACAACAATTTGCTCCATATTTATGTACAATCAATTTGAAAATATAATACGAACGGTGTTATGTCCAATAGTTTTCGTCTTGATAATCTAACCAAATAGGTGGCTTTAAGCCTGGACATCTATATAATCTAATTTGATTTCTGTATCTAAGTGCTGTCAATCTTACCTTCCAAACATGATGAAATTACCTGGAGCTTGTCAGCTAAAGGAAATTAGAATTTATTTTTGGCCTTACATAATATGCAACATCGTAGATAAATGTGCAATCTTGATACAAGTTACTGTGTGAATGTCAAGTAAAATTATTATATACCTACATAGACTTAGATCAGCATGAAACGTAAATGTTTATAAATGTTCGACTGAAATGTAGTTATCAGAAATCGATTTGTCTCACCCAACATATTGAACCTCCTCAATGGTTATAGGTGTATACCTTTACATAAAGTATCTATACGTCGTCTTTTGTATATTGAGGTAAATTGAAAAATAAGTCCACCAGACATGTATCTTATATGCCATATGCATTAATTATTATTTCCAGTAAAATAGGAACAGGTCTTTACTTCATCTTTTAAGTCCCAACTTTGTTTCAAGTTGAATTAATTCACGTGAATGAATTCGCTGGACAATTTGAATAGGAATTCTGTAATATTTGTGTGTAGAAATTAGTATACTGTAGTGGCTGGATGCTAGAGACGTTACTTTATCTTTATTGATATATAGTAACGCAATGGACTTCATAGGGCATAAAATTGATTGCTGTAATGGAAAATGTTCGTTGGACCTTAAACCTGTTGTAAAGGAAAACAAGTGCTTAAGTGTAATGCAACGGAATGCTGGGTGCGTGCGTGCGTTGTGATTTAAGTTTAAATCTACGAAAATACGGTGCTATTAGAGTGTGCATTTAGAATATGGGGGAATATATAAAATGTGAAACTAGAGATAGGGAATGGGGAGTGAAATGTATGTCTTATGTATGTATGTATGCATGTATGTTTGTCTGAGAGTGTGTTTTAGTAGGAAATGGAATTGGAAGTCCTATCTGAGATTTTAGGGCATTTTAGTTGTTCAGCTAGTGTTGTGTGAGTGGAAGGAAAGCGAAGTAAAGAACAGAAGTGTAACTGGTCCTTTTGGCTTAGTTTCCATTTGTACACTGAAGGAAGGAAGAAACGGAACTTAACTTACAATCAGTCAACCAGTTCAATTCTGCGAGTAGGCAAATTGAACTGTGAGGCAATCGAGTCTGAAGTTTATAGAGGGTGAGTGAGTGAGTGAGGGAAGCAGTCAAGTGAACTCCTATTCTCTCCATCTCACTACTTACATAGTAAAATAGAGCATTTGCTTTGGTTTTGACTTGCTTGGGAGAAAGAGTAAGCGAGAAAGTGAGGAAAGGCCGAGAAATGCCCTCATCTCAGTGGCATATTGGGACTGGGTAGTCCTATTCGAAAATATAAATGCATTGTGTTTTCCATTACACTGCATTAAATTACGCTGCACATACACCGCACAGTTGACTGCATGTTTCCACACAGAGCATCAGGCAAACCAGTCTAGAATGTGTTAAGCTACCGTCAAATAAGTATGCATTCAAGGCAAGACAAGGGCAACAAAAATTACAACACGGAAAACTAGTGCTACATTGTAATAAGTTGGTAGAAAACAGAGGACGGCTATATGAAGTGGAAGAGGAGAGCAAAGACTCGTTAAGTTCCTGTCGGGTTGAGAATATATGGCTGTTGCTTCGAATGCGGAATAATGGATGTGGATTTGATGTGATGTGATGCAAGCTCCTGTTTTCATTGTCAGCAAATATGGATGAGTCATCTAGAAAATGAGATTGGAAAAGATATCCCTGATGTTATGAAACCATTACGCATCTATATCTATAGTCTCTCCATCCCACTATACTTATAAATTATCCTATGCACAACGTTGCTTGCATTCTGTTAACCGTAGTCCCATTATTATTTTCTACGAAACTTACATGAAAAGGAATGGGTGCATGCATATCCCTTTGTAATGTTACACTTCTGTTGGTTAGTTGCCTGTCTATTCTTCAAGCGCTTCTTTTGGATATACTCTACATGGGTATTGACCGTTTAATGATATTATATCATGGTGGAATATACTGTTACCTACCTATTTATGCAACAATAAATATAGTCTATATGCTTTCTCTACTTTGTTTCTCTCTGCGTCTTTATTTAACGTTCAATTGGTAGATAGGCTTTGCTTTCCTCTACTTTCTCATTGTCCTCGCTTTGTGGCTCCACTTTCCCTTATACCTTGCGTCGAATATTATTTATTTCCATGAACGTTTATTCCTTTGTTTTGATAGTAGATCACTGGAAATAATATTGTTGGTAGCTCAGATGAAACATTGCCTGCAATATAGTTCGTGGTTTATAATAATGCATTTACATATACCATGTCGTATGTAATCAAATTGTATACCTACATGAACATTCGATTTACCACAAGTAAATACTTAGAATTTTCATAATGGATTCTTAGAATGCAGTTAGACGTAAGGTCAGCATTTTTCTTGTTCTACAGCTACAGACTGCTGTCGTTTTTGTTTTTAATATGAATGTATTTTATAGACGTACATATTCTTTTTTCAACCATTCTCAACCAGTGTACAAAATACCATTTATCACTTACCAGTCGTAAGTGGTTTTAGTTCGCCCCTATGAGAGCTTATTGAATCACACATTCTGTCCGTTCGTCCGTCTGTCTGTATAGGCGATAACTTTTGAACGTATTAAAGGAGGTAGACCAAACGATGCATAAACATAGCATATATGTCTGTGACAAATGCAATTGAAAATGGGTCCGATAGGTTGCCGGGTTACCGAGATAGCACGGCCTCACTTGTTGTCCATTTTAATAATCAAAGTCCAAACGCGTGCATGAAAATGATTATTATTCTTTTAATAAATTGTTAGAGTGATAGTATAAAAATATTGATATTGTTTTTACCTAACATTACCTATCTATAATGGCTATAATAATACCTGTTTATACTTCGGCTTACTATGAAAGTGGACGAATAAATATATCATAGTAATTAATAAACATAATACTAACAGCGGAATAATCGATTATAATTTTTAGAGCAAGAGAGTAGAGAAATACGCTTTTGTTGTAGTACAAGAGAGAGAGAAAAGAAAGGTTACATAAAAAGTGAAAGTTAAATTAGTTCGAAGATGAATTGGAACTTTGGATGGTTGGATGGCAAAACGAATTGAGAACGGGATCCGTAGATGTGCTATTCTTTTGTATATAGTGAACTATATCTATTTATATTGTATTCTTTATGGTTGCTAATGTCACGCTATATGTTACAGTTTGTGGATACTTGTATACCAGTGAGTTTAATTGCGGAGAGACTACATAGGCTATGGTATTGATAGACGGCTACATATTATTACGTGATCCAAATCCAGGAAAGGGAAGACAAGAAACTAGGCAAGTTGAAATTATGGAGCGGAGTGTCGAGCTGTGCAGGAATATTTTATTCAGCTGTTATTTCAGTTGTGAGTGAAGTCATTAGGGACACCCCAGCCCAATTCAATTTCGCGTAAAGTTTTGTGTAGCTTAGACGGGCCTATCGAAGACGGCATTATATGTGTACGGGTGTATATGTTGTACGAGTGGTTTCGTCAGTCGTCCGTTCCGTCTCCTGCTTCTCATTTTCTAATCAAAATTAAGAGTGTGAATAACGGAGTTGAAAAAGGAAGTCATACGATACTACGTGCAAAGATATGCCAATGAGTTTCCGCTTCTCACTGCCTAAAAAGTTCAGCTTTGAATTCCATGTCGATGGGGATCAAGCTCCTTTGAAATCCACTTATTCTACCGACTGCAACACTCAACTGTCCTGTTACATTTTTCCTCTGTTCTTCTTTAGAAGGCATTGACAACCTTTGTCATCCTATCCCTTCCTTCTTTTCCCATTTTCTCTCTTTCGTTTTAATCCCAGATCTTCCCTCCTCTCCCTTTCATTTTAGGAAATGCAATTGAAGTAGCTACTTTTATTAATGACACAGTAGCTATAAATATATTTTAGGGGTATTACTTGACCCTTAGCCCCCATCCCCTTCCAAGATTATTCTCTTTGCTAATTTTAAATGTCTTGAGTAGATTCCTCTATCAATATCCTTTGATAATCTGTGCACTTTCAACTACATTACATTGACAAACTTGAATTTTAAGCTACAAGAATTTTCTTCATCCAATCGAAAGTGCGTTCCAGTAAATCTCGCTATTAGTATAACTCTATCCATCGTTTAATGCTCTTCATCGAAAATAAATCTCTGTTTCATAAGAATGCTTACCTGAAGACTGAAGACATTTACTTTTATGTTCTAATGGACCTAAATAAAAAGCACATGGTTTAACATAATATAGTATGCTAAATGGATGAGCATTCCTGTTCAGTAAAGGAAATTGCAAATATTGAGAGAAAATTAAATTTGGTAGTTCGAGTGGTGCAGGAGCAAATAAATGCTACCACAATTCTGACAATGCTCCGTTTCACTATGCAAGTTCTTAATTTTAAGAAGGTTTGAGTAGGAAGCGAGGAAGAATAGAGGATGAATCGTACGATCAATCCTTTCAAAAGTCAGAGCTTTTGGGGAGATGCTTTCCATTGTGAAGGGAAATAGAGAAGTATAATGCCGCACCACTGTTACACTACCATTGATGAAATTTTCTATTAGAGCGTGTCATGAGGATGTATTTATGGGTTACAATGTATTTTATGTACTATATATGTACTTACTAAACGTATGAAAGTTAATCCGCAGCATCATTTCACAGAAGAGATGAGATTCCGACTCATCCCTTAAGGGAGAGAATCTCATTGAATATAAATGAAGTTTGGGTAGAGGAGAGAGATGCGAGCGACAGTATGATACTATGATCTGACTCCTCTTTTCTGAATCATTAGAAATTGTAATAAACAAGTTGAGAAGGCATTCTCCATATAAATACTTCTACGTGATACTATCACATAAACCTAACAGATTATTATATCCAATATACTTAACCTAACCTAAACTAACATTGACTAATTCCTTAGACCTGGCAAGCGTAAATTATTCAATACAAGTTCCCATATTATATAGGTATGTATTTAAAACATTATAATTTTTCATACTTTCGCTTGCACTAAGTTATTCGTTATAAGTTATAAGTTAAGTGTAAGTATTTCGTAGGAATATCACTTATCGCTAGATATCGCACAATTTTTGGGAACTCATCGACAGATTCATTTTGGAAATTAGATATGTCTTATGTTTACAAAATCGAGCATAGAGCAATTAAATTAACAATAGTTTTTTCGGGGAATAAAAAAATGCACATTGAAAATAAACTACGCCAGATTTTCTGCACTTTATGCTGTGTAAACTGGGAGTAGTAGAGTGGGTGTTGATAGCGATCACGCTGTACATAGCTAACAAGTCATTTAGTGAGGAGATAAGTGTATGGGTTTGTCTAGCACTAGGGAACTGGAAGGAGGATCACAGATATTTATAAGGTAATCATTGTATGAATTATTTCTACTGTACTCGCACTTGAGTCATTTCTCTGAGTTGGGTGGCTTGCGTGGATGGAACATATCGAAGTGATTGATGAGCTTGAATGAAGCCATGCATCGACTTTAGCAATGCGAGCCGCACCTTATCTCATTTTCCATGACTCTAATGCAAAGCTAACTCTTCTTGCGTATTTTAGGTCCGTAGGGAACACCGTTCCGTGAATCAGATGTCAATATCATGGAATCAGGCTGTGTCGCTAATATTATGTTACAAATACAACTTGTAGAACAATTCAAACTGTGGAATATTACTGTAGCATACTAGTGTGTGAGTGACACACAAATAAGTCTTGACAATATAAGGTAAACCAATAAATACTACACAATGTACATGGTAGCCTGGTAGCTATGTTTATTTTTAGCGTTTAACGCTGAGAATGGTAACAATAAAATCAGTCCTAAGATACTTCTATCAGTTTTACAAGTGTTCAGATACAGTTGTGTGTAAGATTTAGAAACAGAACACCAGTCTAAAATATTACGTTTTATCCTAAAAACAATATGGAATACATAAATGCGAAGAGTATGTAGCATTAGATATAGCCTAAAAGCTTAAAAAAATTATTACTTTTAAATGTACCTTTTTAAGTACCTAATGCATTGTATATTTAAGTGACTAAAAATAAAACGGAAGCAATTTTTATCACTGGCTGTAGTAGACAAGCAGAGAATGCTTTGAAAATTAAAATACTGTCCATTAGATAACACTCCAACGCACATAAGTATCTCCATTGCATATGATACGATGTTTTTCCTCTTAACTCTTTATGTAATCTAGGTGCACCATTTAATTTTAATGCTTTCAGGTTTAGCATTCAATCGAAGCATAAGCATTAGACCATTCAAATGTTTAAAACCTTTGGCTTAGCATTTCTTATGTCCGGAAGACTAAAGTACTTACTTTGAAACAAAGTAATGTGGACATGATAAAGTCTTAAAAATTTATGATGCTTACATTTAAATTTCAATATAACTTCATCCAGGCACGATAGCAGTAGTATGTACACTTCATTGGGAAAATTTGAAGGATGATATATAAACATTGACAGATTTGTCACTTATATATAATGTAGTTTTGGATAACATCATCTCGTCTTCAAAAGTTGTTCCGAAGTGAATTTTAATACATTTGCCTACTCGTCGTTCGTAAGTGCATAGCTGTGTGAGTGAACATGACAGACTATATTTGAAGAGCCATCACGCACATCTTCATTGTCTTTATAAAATATTTTGAAGAGCAATAAAGCGGAGGGATCGTGAGAAAAACATAAGTGTCCCATCGTTGTCGGCGGAGAATCGCCCCTTCTTCATTGGTTATGGCACTTAGTGCTTTGCCCCTTCCATCGGAAGCAATGATTGCAAGTAGAAGAGTAAGAAGAAATCATCATGATTAGATGGTAACGAGACTTCGGAGACACAGACACAGTCCCATTGCATTACTATGTATTCACATCACAATGTGAATGTGTGCATGAAAGTGACTCATCCCATCCCGATGCTTAAGAGATTATTGTCGAGTCTCAAGTATGAATCCTAGCTAATCTACAGGGACACGACACGAAACTATGGCTCCCAATTTCATCTAAAGGAGAATAATATGTTAACTTGCTTTCTCTTCTTCCTCGCGACTATACATAGGAAATATCTGTATCTGTCGCGTAAGTGTTAGTTATAACATTACGTAGTGGTGGAGCAATAAAAGGGAGAGCACAATACATACATCCCTGATACATAGACATACCTATGCTTACCATATAGAAAATTTTCTCATACCCTTCTAGTTGCTACTACTTCGCAAAGATGAGAAACAGTTTAATATTCTATTTCCACCCCATTTTTGAATGTTATTCCTGCACTATGAGTAGTGCGAATGCAATGTTTATAATGTTATTCTGTCTTACAATATTTTCTTAAGGCTCCGTTTTAGCCAAACTTGTTAGAT
>JAAAYG020017278.1:0-20171 GCA_009936455.2 Tomocerus minor
CTTGTCTTGATAGCGTCTTGTCTTGATAACGTCTTGTCTTGACAACGTCTTGCTAGTGTCTTGAGAAGCAGTAGTAATTTATACTACAAGATAGGAAGAGTAAGGAAGAGTTATGTGGAGTAGGGATGTAGAGTACCAAGGTGGAATAGGCAAGTGGAGTATCTAAGTACCAGCCCAGTAGGGTTGTACCAAGTAGCAACTACCCAGTAGTGTTCCATCTGGTGGCAGCTAACCGGTAGTGTTCTACCTGGTGGCAGTTACCCGGTGGTGTTCTACCTGGTGGCAGTTACCCGGTAGTGTTCTACCTGGTGGCAGTAACCCGGTAGTGTTCTACCTGGTGGCAGTAACCCGGTAGTGTTCTACCTGGTGGCAGTTACCCGGTAGTGTTCTACCTGGTGGCAGTTACCCGATAGTGTTCTACCTGGTGGCAGTTACCCGGTAGTGTTCTACCTGGTGGCAGTTACCCGGTAGTGTTCTACCTGGTGGCAGTTACCCGGTAGTGTTCTACCTTGTGGCAGTTACCCGGTAGTGTTCTACCTGGTGGCAGTTACTCGGTAGTGTTCTACCTGGTAAAATTTCATTGAAACGCGCATCATGTGGAGTCGCATTCGTTCAAAAACCAAGGGATTAGAAAGAAAATCTTGTTGGGACATCAGCTTGTATACTAAAATAATGGCGGTCACATGACAATCTCTTATTAAGCGTAGTAAGGCCTTTCAATAGCTTGGTTGGGCCCGACTTCATTTTCGGCCGAAGAAGCAGGTCTACTTGTCTTACCACATGTTGACGTCGGCATTAAGCCCAGTATGTATGCAAACGACATAGCTGAGTGCAGTGGTGGAGCATACTTTTTGAAAAAATTGTCTTTTACCCCGCCCACACTAATAATCCGGTGGTACCACTCCAAGATAAGGTACCGACATAACACCGACATAACGTATGTAAACAATATTGCTGAGTTCATTGGTAGTGTTCCCGTTGCTCTGCGCCTACTACATTTTGAAATAATTGTCTTCCAACCTCGCCCGTGCTCAAAATTCAGGCTACGACTCTAAGACAGGGTACCAACATTACACCCGGTATGTATGTAGAAGACAATCGTGAGTTCAGTGGTTGAAAATGTGCAGTATGGAAGTAGCAACTATTTTTACAATTTTAGGAAAAAATCCCGTCAATTTCGGGCAAGTTGTTTCCATAAAATCTTTCTTTCCAGCTGAAAAATTTCCTCTCATCCTCCACAGATTTTTGAAAAATGTTGACTATCCATAACTCATTAATACCCATTTTAGACATCGACTTTTGTCACTTACAAGTTTTGAAGGTATCGATGTAAAAAATCTTGAAAACTTAAATACACCCTCAATTATAATTGTTATTGCGTCTGGGAGTTCTCTTGCTAACGGACGAACGGACAGAATATGTGATTCTATAAGCTCTCGTAGAGAGGTTAAACTTTGACCTATTGACCCCATACTAAATCAACAGCTTTCTTTAGGCACTTGTAGATATCTATAGAAAATTAAAAAGAAACATTTCTATCAGTTCAAAAGTTATTGAGAGTTTGGTTGTTGTACGTAAATATGTTCAAAAGTTATCGTCTGAAAGGAGACAGGATGGACAGATAGACAGACAAAGCGATCGAATGGATGAATGATTCTAATCGTTTCCATTATTGTCATTTTCATTATTGACATTCTCCTCATTTAAAGGGCATAAAGTTATTATATTCACTACCTGTGTGGAATTCAAACTTTCGCGGAAACCAAAAATAAGAAAAGCAACAATCGGCCTTGCACATCAGGCAGAAGAAGTGGATAGAAGAGAGCAGTCGGTTGTCATTTTACATTCAATTGTGATTGATGCTATTTGCGAGATTGTACATACTACAAAGTAATTCGAACTTTAGAACTGTATATTTTATGGATTATTAAAAAAAATCTGAATTGCGAATTTCTGCGTCTTTTCTCTAAAACCGGATTGATGTGTTTGTGATGTCATAATATCTCTTATGTAAGACATTAAAATTTTCATTGCTATTGTTATGATTATGAAATATAAAATTAAGGGTTATGGACGGAGCTTGGGGTTGGTATTATATTGGACTCTGGGTTGGATTTGAGAGTCATAATATTGTGTGTAAATATTCGTATGCTATAATTGCTAAATAAAATATTTGTATTTTGCATTTTTGCACACACGAGTATTCAAATCTGGCATTGAAGTAAATCAAGCATTTGATTTTTTGAAGTTGGTTATCGGTGAACTCCGCTGGACACACGTGTAAGAATGTACTACTATCTGTATTAGAGTCTTAGTCACAAGACCTACACCGAAAGACCCACTGAAAAAAGATCGATGAAATAATACCTACGTACAAAAAGACATGTCTGTGAAATTAGAGAAAAAATAAATCTTGCCAACCCGAGGGAATATTTTATTTAAAACCAAAACATAGAGACTTCCCCCACTTTCGCCGGGTAACTGGGCACAAAGTCCCGACCAGGAGACCTAGTTCTTCGATTCCAAACTAAATTAGCAAATGCACTTTCCTCGTTGTTGAGATATTTGCAAATTTTCTACGGTTTTCTAGTTTCTACGGTCTCGGGGCCATAAGTTTCAATATTAGCTGTAAAAAGTTATCCCTCACTTTCTCCGAGTAACCGGGAACAGTGCTGACAAGGTGCATTTGCTAATTTTCACTGGAATTGAAGAACTATGTCTCATGATCAGGGCTGTGTGCCCGGTTTCCCGACGAAAGTGGGATAAAACTTTCTATAGCTGTATGCATATTAAAACTTATGGCCTCGATCTTAAAACCGTAGAAATTTTACAATATCTCAAAAACAAGGGAAGGGTATTTGTTAATTGTCTCTGACATCAAAGAACTAGGTGTCCTGATCATCACAGTGTGCCCGGGGAAAGCGGGGGAAAACTTTCTACGGCTAATTCTATATTGAAACTTATGGCCCCGAGTTTAAACCGTAAAAAATCTGTAATATCTCAAAAACTAGAGGAGAATTTGCTAATATTACCTGGAATCCCTGGAATCAAAGAACTCTATCGATCAGCGTCTGCTGGTCGGGACTGTGAGCCCGGTTACCCGGTGAAAGGGGGAAGCCTATCTATTTTGGTTTTCCATAAAATAGGATTGTCCATTTTTAATACTACTGTGTGGATCAATCTTTGGTTTATTCGCATCGTTTAATTTGATTGACCAGCCCCTAGAATTTTTGCAATCACAACCATTTGTTTATTTTCGACGTTAATTCATTCTTTTTTACTTGAAATTTTTTAAACAAATCAATTTTTAGTAGGCTTTATTGCAGTAGGTAGGTATAGTTGTTGTAATTGTTATTAACGTTGGTATTAAGGAGTAGGTCTTATAATTGTTACAATAAATTTATAATATTATAATAATAGGTAGTTTTACTGCTGTAGGTGTTAATGTGTAGGTGTTATTGTCTGTAGCACTTACTACAGATAGGTGTTAATGCCAGTAGGTCTTTTTGAATATAGGTATAATTTCGTCGGCCATTTTGCAGTAGGGCTGTCTTTGTAGGTTTTTTGACCTGTACCCTGTATTTTATATACCCTCGAGCAATTGTTTCGGTCCAAAAGTAATGAAAGAATATGGATAGTACAATGAAGGAACCTAAGATATTAATTGCTAACTTTTGGCTACACTCCTCCAATTGAATAATGCAATGGAGTCTCAATGGTTACAAACAAAAATGTAGAATAAAGAAACAACTTTTGGACAGCTAAAGAGATAACAGAACCTAAAATCTATAATAATAAGTTCAATTCTAGAACGTCCCTAACTTTTATTGTTAAGTAATCATTTCCTTTTACCCATATATAAGACTTATTGGATATAGACCGATGAAATAAGACATACTGGCATTAGCACCAACTTGCAATAAAACCCACAGACAATATCATATGCAGCAACTACACCTATTGTAATAAAACCTTCTAAAAATTGATTTGTTTAAAAAATCCAGTCAATATCCTATTATATGTATCATCGTCTTCCCCATCTTGGTCGCTATTTAAATGTATTTGATGACGGACTTTCACTTCATCGTCGTCTGTGTAGAATTGTATGGCACAGCATTATGTCCTCATCCCCTCATGTTTATCAATTTATTTTCTTGTTTGTTTCCCTAGTTACTAGTGCAATGGAAGACGCAATTGAAACCGAATACTCAGATGTTGTTGGACGATATATACAATCAAAGAAAAAGTTTGAACCAGGAGACATCGTTTTCGTGGAGGATGCCCTACTTATGAACCCTGCCAGAACTCTATCCGAGGATTTGCAACCAGAGAACTTTTTATGTATCGGATGCAGCAAAGTTATCAATAGATTAAACCCTGTGACCTGCTTAAAATGCGGTTGGTACGCATGCTGTGAAACCTGCGTGGAGGTGGGCTTAATAGAACCTTTTCCCAGTTGAATTCAAGAATTAAATAATCCTAAAGTATAATTGGAGATTTCAGACGTGTTCAATATATTACGCTGTGCACACTAATCACAAATATGTTAATGATATCCTCCACTTGCAAATCATTCATAAGGAATAAAAAAAAATCTATTCATTAGTCTCACAGCGAGGATATCTAAGGATACATCTAATAATTTTAATGTGAATTATTGTGTTACAGGAACCTTGGCATGCAAACTTTGAATGTAGTTTGTTCAAGAAGGAAAAGGTCAATCCAAGCTACAAAGCTCTGAGATACATTTATTTAGTACGCAGTTTGTTGATGAAGGAGAAGGACCGGAAAAAATTTGCTGCAATTCTACATCTATCATCAGATAGATCCTACAAGGATGAACATTATGAAACTACATTTGAATATGATGCAGATGAAGCCTGCGCTTTCGTACTTGATCAATGTAAAATGGAGGTAGACAGAGATACGGTGGAACGATTAATCCATATATTCGCAATCAATTCATTCTCTTTAGCACCCACAGATAGAAACAGAAATACGTAAGTTTTCCAGTACATTTGTCTTTTTTACAGGTTAAAATTTTAAAAACAATTCTAATGTACAGAATATTTGCACAAATATATTTGCAGGTACGATGGGGAAGGCATATTTGCCATTTGCTGTCTTTTGTGCCACAGTTGTTATCCCAATACCGAGTGGTTATTTTTTCCACATAATGACAATGGAGCTGATCGTTGGCGTATGACTCTCATAGCAAGCAAGACAATAGAAATTGGTGACGCCATTTCCATCAATTATGTCAATTACGATTTATATGGCACAATGCAGCGCCGACAGGAATTAGCTGAAATTATGCTGTTCCTATGCACATGTGTCAGATGTTCGGATAGGACGGAGCTGGGTACGAACTTCGCTGGGATTATTTGTACCATTTGCATGGATGTCATGCTACCTGCCAATCCTTTAGACTTCAATTCCAAGTGGGCATGTACTAAATGTTCGAAGACTCTTACCAAGCTGGCAGTAGACAAACTGGAGAGAAAATTTATCTGTGACCAAGCGGCTATCATGAAAACTCCTCATAGAGCAGACTGTTGCAAACAGCTCGACAATATGATTAGAAAATGCAGCACAAAATATTTGCTTTTCAAAAACAATAGAATCGTTATTTGTGCCATTATGAACTGGCTCTCTCGGATGGACCTAGATATTCTTTTGGGATTTTCAGAAGAAGTGGACGAAATATACGAAACTCTTATGCAGCGAACTAAGCATTGTCTTTTTGTTTACTCTACCATTGGAGCTTTCGATAAATGGGGTAACACAAAGTTTCATAATAATATAATTTCTCAGTTAGCTAGTAATGAATGAATTTCAACGAAACTCATTTACGCGGCTAAATGCAATAATATGGTGTTAGGCGAACTAGCCCCAGGACACCTGGCCCCTAGGATAACTGGCCCAAATAGGAGGAGCAAACAAGCTGGCCTAGCCCAACCAAAACTAACCTAGCTCCTCCCCTTTTTGTGCCAGTTATCCTGGGGCCAGTTCCTCGGATTCGGAATAATATGCATTTATCCCTATGTAATTTTGGTAATTTTCACAAAAATTAGAACGGGAAAACCATAACACCAAAATAGTCACCTTTCTTGCTAATTTAAAAATGCTCGCTCGCCTGCATGCGATGCCTGTCACATCTATATTGTACTGAATAAATACTTTTGGAAACCCCAGCGGAGTGGGGATCAATGATTTGATATGTATTTTATAAAATCTGGAAACCACTTTTGTTCGATACCAATTTCGTACCTTAATTAGCCGATAAACAATCGGTGAAATTAAGACAAATGGATTTTCTTTAATGTTTCTTAAAATTATTTCATCCCTTCATTATGCAAAATTCATAGGAATTAGTGAATAGCGTCTTAGAAAAATAAATCCCAATTTACAAAAATAGATTGAAAATTTCTTAATACCTGACACACAACCTCAAAAATCATATCTGGAACAAGTTTTGTTTGGATGACTGGGAAATTCCGTCCAAACATAACCCTGCTAACAAAAGACATTCTTTGCTTTTGAAGTTGTATGCATTTATTGTCTTTATTATTTTCTATTTATTTATGGGCGATTGTATTGACTACATATAAACTGTAAGCTTTGAATGCATGTTTATAAAGTTCCCTGATTACGCAGTTTAATCTAAGTAACAAGTTAGGTGCGACAGAAAGATATTGGAAATAAAAGATAAAACAGGACGAAAATCCTCAACCTTACATAGCATTGCCTTTATTATGCAATAAAGTATTCTGTGGATACTATATTTTGCATTTTTTTCACTATATTCTCTTTCACTAACACTTCGTATTTATTTCAGTGTCCTGCGAATTCCTAATTGCTAAGGTGATCATCAAGTACAGACTCAAATCCATGAACTGTGTATCCATTGAATACGATGACTACTCCGTGACGGATAAAATAGCCATCCTGAAACGTGTTTTAAAGCATTTGGACAGCGGAATTTGTATAATTAAACGGTTTCGGTATATAAACCGGGGCACCAAGTACATTTCCAATCCTGATGAAGTGTACGGGTACTACAGAAATCAACTGAGATTAGTATATCAAAATGCTAATCTTCCGAAAGACTTTTCCTAACCGAATTAAAACAATGCTGCACGCCCAAACGTTTGATTTACCCTCCCTTTTGAAACTAAAAATCTCCCAATAATCAATCGAGTTAGGTGATAACATAAGTATTTCGAATTCATTAATAAGTATATTAATGAGTATGAAACAATTGAATTAAAGCATTCAAAGAAATTAACTTATCTACTTCAAATTATCAAGCTATACTTTTAAAATTGAAACAGTATAAAGTAAATTAATAATAAAATATTGAGCAAACCAGACGGGTATATCTACTAGAATAACCATTGCTTCCGAGGATTATATGATTGAATGAAGATAACTCGTGGAAATTCGACTGTGTACTTCAAGTTTTAAAACCAATTACTTGTGTCAAAATTTAAAATATGCAAATGGAATGGTTAATAATAAAATTAAATGTTGTTGAGCAAACAGAATGTTGCAATTTGCATGAATATCTATTTAGTAGGAAATCTTCTGGTTTTTCTTTTATCTCATTCCCAGCTCACATGTATGTTCAAAATATACAAAAAGACATGCATTACAAAATTACAACTACAACTCATGATAGTATAGAAAAATTGTTTGCGGTTAAAAAGGGATCATTAAGTGGAAGTCATAGCAATTTTTAAATAACTAAAAGTCACAATTTTAAGTAAGCAGATTTAGAGATAAGAAGAAGTGGTCAGTTAGGTTCGATGCTGATTCCTGTCCTAACGCTACTGCAGATCTCAATCCTGATATAAAACAAAATGACAAATACCGCCTGATTTTTTTACTGCTCTATGATAACGTCAGTTGCTTCAGTGTAAACTTGTGTTGCACTTGTACCTTGCACAATTCTCAATCTGTGGCGAATCGGGTTCGTGGAATGGCAACGTGTACACAAAATAGCTTTCAAGACAAGGGTGTTAACACACAGAATACTAAACCTTGCGTTGCTCGTAAATAGGAACCAGGTATTCCTGATTCCTGTTAAGGAGAGCAGAAATTTTTAGACCGCTAACTTAAAATTTTGATATTTACATAGGAATTTAAATTTTTTGAAATCGTATCTCCTCCTAAACGAATGGCTTTATGAAATATGTTCAAAGGAAAAATGTGTTCAAAATGTTATTCTCTACATTTGCATACATCCTTTTTTTGCTACTGTGTTTCGTTTTCATTATAACTGTAAAAATGTTGAAGATCATCTTATTTTATGGTCACGTTTTCTTAGAAAACACGAAAAAGGAAAACGAAACACTGTAGCAAAAAAAGGATGTATGCAAATGTAGAGAATAGAATTTTGAACACATTTTTCCTTTGAACATTTTTCATAAAGCCATTCGTTTAGGAGGAGATACAATTTCAAAAATTGGAAATTCCAATTTAAATATCGAAATTTGAAGTTCCCAGAATAAAAATGTAATGCACGAGTTTAAATAATACGCACAATCAGCCATAAGACTGTTTTACGTTCTCAAGACTTCCCAATGAAATCTCAAATAGCAACTCCGGTTGCCCCCATACTCCCAGTGTAAACAATACAACGTAAAAGATGCGAGCCTTGCGAGCCCCTTCAGCCTTGAGAGTAGAAATTCTTGGCGGCTTTTCCCTATCCTATTTCCCTACACATGTATTATTTTTTCAAAAAATCTAAATCCCTAGAATCTCGATTTTGAAAAAACGCACAAGGTTGCGGAAGATCTCATTTGAAAGGTACCATAATTGGCGAGTGACCATGAAAGCGTTTTTAAAAGTTCAAAAAATTTACGTTTATTTAAGTCCGCAATGCAAATTCCCACTCTAAAATGTTTTTTTCAAAATATGTTTACTATACTTCAAACTATGAAAATTGAATTTTTCTCAAACATGGTCACCGCAGAAAAACCTGTAGTTTTCGAATATATCTCTGTCAATTGTCCTATTTTCACAGTTTTCCTGAAAACATAACTCTGTCTACCGGAACGCCACCCTTAATTGAATATTTAGAATTTACAAACGTTATGTACAGTAACATAGCATAGAAAGCGGTGCCAATGATAATATTTTAACATTAAAGGAAGACAAATAATTTTTACTATGATAATATGTACTGATTAAAACTTGGTTTAGAGGGTCTTAAAAATAATTAATTAAAATATTTGATTTAATCCTGCATTTTATAGTAAATAAGTGAATTTAATATTACCATAACTCTTTCAGAACATGTATATTATATGCAGGCTTGATAAAGGTGGTTCAAGTGACATGATAGTAAGATAGTTTTGATAAAGTATTTCTATGATGATAGTTTTCTCTGGTTTTGGCTCTATTATGTCGTAAACTCACTATCCCTAGAATGGGTGACCTGGCTACAGGTGTAGCCACTTGCATTTAAAATTCTGCCCCTCGGAAAGTAGCAACAATATAACCTCGGGGATTTTTGTATACCTCATGTATTAATCCCTCTTTCGTTTAAGACTAATGACATGTTAGTAGGACCACCCTATAAATTATTACAGAATAAAAACCGAGACAAAATCTAGGAAAAACCACGTTATATAGTAAGATGGCTACAGCTGACTTACACTGCAGTCTGACTAGAGCTCACTTTTCATCGTTCGGATCAAACTGTTGGTTCCTTTGTAGTATCGTTGTACAATCTCTCACCATGTCCAAAGTTCTAGGTTATAATACATTTTTTCAACTACAGCAATCTCAGATAATTTGGCATTAAAAATTACTTATCCAGCAATAGAAATGCATAATTTTTTTTAGAAAATTTTACACCAGAAGCTAGAGACCCGTTGGCGTTGTACTTTGTATATTCCCTGAAGCATACTCTCTCACTATGAAATCAACCATTGGGCACTTTTCCCTTAATTGGGATCAAATCAGGAAGGAAATTAATGGGCTCCCTATTTCCTCATATTCCCTTGTATTTACACTCTTTCAATTGTTTATAATTTTATTCTGAGGTAAAAATATAAATGTATTGCAACCATAATAACTAATGATCAATTAATAGAAATACCTCTAATCAAATAAATTAAATGAAATGAATAACTAAATGACAAACGGCGAAAATACTTCGGATCAGATCCCTGAATCTCTTGAAATGGAATCATAAACCTCTCCTGAACTATGGAAACGGAATCATGAACCTCTTCTGAACTATGGAAATGGAATCATGGATCTCTCCTGAACTGTGGAAATGGAATCATGGATCTCTCCTGAACTGTGGAAATGGAATCATGAACACTATGGAAATACTGACATAACATTTGTGCGGTGCACTACTAGCACATAGTTTTCGTGAATAGTTGCCTTATAGGACACTTTGCATCACTTTCAGGAATGAGATTTATGCACAAATCTTTATGTCATCTGTATTTTATACATTTCTTAAACAATTCTTAATGTTCTAAAATTCTTCATAACTTTGCTTTGAATTAAATACAATATAATATAATACAATACAATATAAATGCAAAAATATTTGTTGGATTCAGTTACAATATATTGCAACGAGATTTTGCCTTTCTGCCAAAGAAATCGTCGCGTATCCCAGCTTGCAAATTACTTTTAGCAAGCTTCCCTCGATAGTAAACAAACATTTCTTTCATTTTTTTCGCCCGATTTTCATACTTCTGTCCACAACAAAATCGCGAAATCTTGATCCCAGTGTCTAAGTGGCGTACAATGACGGTGAGGTACTCAATTCTTTCCTGTAGGCTATACCGGTTGTCCTCAATGGATCTATAGGTCCTGGACTTGAAGTGATATTTAATCATGGCTTTTGCAATGATGTCCTCGCAGACACCTGTAACAATAATAATCACAAAAATTGTGAAAAGTACTTAAGAACAACTAATAGTATTGTGGGTTGGATTTGCAACTGTATATTAATATTATTTTATTTCCATTATTATTACTGCCATCTATTTTGAAACCGTTGCCATATTAAATGCCATATTGGAATTTCAAATCACGGTTATTCAATAATAGCAATTCAAGAAAAAATTTCTTGATTATTTTCAGACCGGTATACATAGCTTCTTATGTTGTGTAACACTATGCTAATTTATACAGACAAAATAATTTTTAAATGGTAAACGATAACAAAGTTATTACCTGACATTTATTTGTATGGTTAATAAATAATAAATAAAGTTACCCATAAATCCCAATAATAGTTCTATTTTATCATTTGAATTCTTTGATTGGGTTAAAAAACATGCGATAACTCAAACATTGCCGGTTAAAATATATTTTTTAGCCTTTTAACTCGATGAATCTTGAGTAACCGATCTTTTCTGTTTGGTGAAAAGGAATAAATGTCAATTAACGTTTATTATTTGAAACGTCTTTGCTCTAGAAAGTAAGCATCAATTGTTAATAAGCGTCTTAATTTATATTTAGCCCACTACACGAACAATGAAAATTGAATGTTTTTTTGTATTGCTCAATATCGCACAATATTAAAGTTTAAAAGTCTCCGGTTAAACTAGGATCATGCCGGGTAGAAAAAACGTGGGAGTGCACATAGCAGTCAATAAGAAAGATGATCTGGTAGTTTTACGTGAGGAGAGGGTTAAAGCATTAATCTTTTAACTTTTTAAGCGTGCAACTTTTGTTTAACCTTCCACACCTTCAATACAAGAATTAGGAAAAAATTGATTACCCCAATATGTCTTAGCGCCAACTCTAGACAGCACTTCAATGCATCTATTAGCCCGAATAATCACATTGCTGTACAAAGTATCAACATAGTCGGATTTTCCTAAAAGAATATTTAAATCGACGAGCTTTAGCCAGTACAATATCGCTTGTATAACGTCGCTCTGATTCCTATGCAGCTGAAATTTGCTACTACAAGTTGTGATCAATCCGTCCAGCTGTCGGCACGCGCCTTCCATGTCAGGATTGTCGGAAATCATTTTCACACTTTCATTGAATTTCATTATCAAATTCCGTACATCTGCATTCGTACGCTCATGGCAACACTCGATGCATCTCCAGTTTGTTTCAGGGCACAACGGTTCAGCAGGCAACATTAGACCCCTACAATTGTAACACACTACTCCAGACAAGTTCGTGCCAAGTTCGGAACTATCCTTGCATCTGTTGCATCGGCAGTTGAAGCTCAAAGACTGTCTTATCATCATACGGCGTTTCGCTGTGTTGTGCTTTAAAGAGCCTGTAATGTATGCAATAGAAAGAGTGTCCCCGATATTGATGTCTTTACGAGCATACAGAGTCAATTGCCAACGATTTCCCAAATCCTCGTTTTCGCATAGTAGAGTCCAATCAAGAGCCGGATTGCAATCATTTACTAACAAAGAGCATTGCGAAAACAACGCCTTTCCAGCATACCTGCATGAAAATATTTTCAAGATAATTATTGAGAGCAATATGTACTTATAATTTAGGTGAGGATACATTGAAGTACATAAAAGGTACACGAGCAAAAATTACCAGGGGGAAATTCTATTTGTGAATAATTTGGTCCAATCTTAAAAAAATGCCCTAAGTATATTAAAACTTACTTGTTTCCATTTCTATCGCATTGTCGCAACCGGAAACAGTTGATCAAAACGATTCGTAATAATTTTTGTATTATTTCTCTATCCACTGTGATGCCTTCCTGTACACCAAAAAGGCCGTGCAGCTGCTCTACACTGGTTTCAAATTTTGACTCGTTTAATTCGGTTTCTATAACGTCTGTGAGATTCATGATTTCCTTCCACTTTTCTGGGTGGTTTTCTCTTCTTATTACGGCGCGAATAAAAACCAAAGCTATTAAGAACTCGTCACAAGGTGGGACAGCATTCTTTTCAAACAAACCGCACTCGTAATCAGTGTGCCATGTCTCCTGAAAAGAGATGTTTTCCAAAATTTTTGAATAATAATGATAATTAGAGTTTTATTTGTTGTAGTAGTCCACAAATGTTTGTCCTGCAATCTCGTATCCCTATTAATAAACTACAGTAACACATGGTTTTCAGTAGCGAAAGCATTATCCCCCATCAGAGGTGTTCAATTTGTCCCTTTTTATTGTTGAAAAGTCCTGTTCAACTAAAAAATACTAGTAATAAATTTGAAATGACTAGCTACTTGAAGTCGTTTAGCAGAAAATAACATTTTTTGGATAGTTGTTTTGCAAGTGCTACTAGGTGAGCGCCCGATTTCTTTCATTTTTGTACAGAAACTTCCTTTTTTTCCGGCAAACTTTTGGACGGACAAACATATAGTGAATGACAATATGCTTGAATAATGTTTTCGCTACATAATTAAATGTGTAGTGTCCTTTTCAAAACATGTTCATGACGTAAAAGTAAACATAATACACACTTACATCCACGCAACTGTGACTGCAGGCATACCACTTGCAACGTGGACACTTTAAGGCGGTTTTTTGGGAGATTACTTTGCAGCAGCCATAGCATACAAATTTTCCATCTTCAGACTCAAGGCGGTCAGGGGCAAAGATTATGGGGTCTTCGGCGAAAACCTTATCACCCGCCTTGAAGTTCTTCTTAGCCACCAGATAGCGACCAACTTCGGACGAATGTTTTATCTCAAATATATCATTCATCTTCTAGCTCCTCACATTAAATATTTACCTAAGTTGTAACGGTTAAACAACTCCTTCCTGTTGGAACCAAAATATATGTCAGTTAGTAGTTGTTGTAGTACTTAGGCTTCACTTTTAGTAGCTTCTCAAATTATTTATGCCTTTGGTTCATACTAATTGTTTAAATTACATCCATTAACACGATAAATTACTACGCTCGAGTTTTAATTGCTCTGTTTCCCCTTACGGGTTAAATGGAATCTTGTTCTGAAAAACTGGTTATTTTTAAAGCAAGTTTTATGTTACCTTTTTGAATCGGATTCAGATGGCAAAAATGAATGCTAATCAGACCATAAAACTAGACCGCAAATCCATCGATCTTTGTGGAAGGTATCAGAAGAATTTTGTCAAATTGTGCGACATTCTTCTGACTGTAATAAAGGCTGTATTCAGAATAATGTCGCGCAATTTGGCAACATTCTTCTGATTCCAAAGATCGACGAATTTGCGGTCTAGTTTTAGGGTGTAATGCTAATAACCATGAACCAGTCGTACAGAGAAATAACATTAACCCCCCCCCCCCAGCGGAAGCGTAGCGACAACAACTGGAACATGCTGCTAACAATACATTCAACATTATTATAAAAAAGGTATTGAAGCTGTGTATTGCAATTTTGAAGGTTGGATACTTTTTTAAACAAAACGAATGGACACCTAATATTATTAATTTACTTTCAATATGTATTACGATTTCAAATTAGGCCTTGATGTTTCTGAAATCCGCAGAAAATTAAATCGTGTTAGCAAAACATGCAAAACTTTTAATAATCTTGACAGGGCCGCGCATCAAATGTTATTTAATATTACTACTTTGTGTCGAACAGTAACAACCAACGACTAACTTGCTGCTGCGACTACTTATTGCTACTACGCTACGACTAACAGGCATACTTAAATTCGCACTAAAATTCACCGTTTAATAACTGGTAATCGGGTGATAAATAGTCAGTAATTAAAACACGACAAAAATTCAATAGGAACGCATGCGAAATCTTTACCTATATGCGCCAAGCGTGTTGAATTGAAAAATAATTTCTACCCTGAACTAATATTTTAAATTTATATTACTTGGTATTATCAATAGATGAAATTAAATGTTCAATGTAGTGCCATTTTCTTCTCTGACACCTCACATTTATAATTGTTTGCAATGGCTTACCTTTATTCCAAACCGAAATCGCGAAACTACATTTACTCAAGCCTTCTTCAATTCTTATTTGCGGTACTACTTATCACAGCGGACTGAAAGAATTAAAAACAGTACTACGAAATAGTAAATTGTATCGTACAAAATGATCTAATTGTAGTAGCGAATAAACTTAGATAGTGACAAACTCACAAGGGAAATTCGTATCATTGTCTTTGGCTTGGCTCACGTGGCAAACACCGCGATTATTAAGAAACGACCTCGCTTCTTTCTTTAGTCTCTCTGTTCGTTTGTCCGTACGTACGTGTACATACGTACGTTTACACGATAACTCAAAAACGAATTAAGATGCTGATGTCAAACTTTCAGGACATGTTCTAGGAGTATATGCGACAATACCATTAGAAAATAGGATTGCTCCGTCTATCTATTCCCGTTCTGGGGATGGAAAATTTAAGTCCCCAACAATACCTGTCTAATTTTTTTGTTTACCTATTTAAACTAGGAGCCAACTCAAGTCGCAGGAAATAGGTCCACCGCCACTTCTTTTCTACTCCATTTATAAGGGTTCATTTATAATTGATATTTATTTGTTGACTGAATTCAATACATATTATGGTATATAGTTAACAATGAAAATTGCTAGCAGTTAAATACAAATGTTTGGTTTGAATAAATACCTTTGTAAAACTGATGCTAACTTTTTGGTTACTACATTATTAAATGCACTATTTAATATGTATGCGACTCCGGAAATATATCGTTCCAAGACTGAAACTTAAAACTACAAATGGAGGGTAGGAATGTGCATTGTGTAACTGCAGGTATTGGAGATGCTACGGGGATGAAATTGGTGAAAATTACAAGAATATTAGGGTGCACAAAAGTAGGATTCATATCACAAATCATTTATTTATTGAACACAAATCATCACAAAGTACAAAATACAAGCATTTACATACATATGGGATAATTCCATTATAAATCGGAATATTCATGACCGCCATTGTTTTTTATGTGCTTCAAATTCTGCAAATATATAGATCTTTGTCGTATAATGACATTTTACACATGATATGACCAAAAATAAAATATGGGTGGTGGGCATGGGGGGGGGCAAAGTGGTGTGGCGGACAACGTGGAACCGCCTACAGGTTTTAAACGGAAGTTCATAGACAAAAACGGTTTTCAGATTCGGAATCTACGCATAAAAATCCTTATACATAAATGTTTTTAAACAAAAATCCGGAATTTTGAAATCTCGTCTAGTTGCCGCAGACATCCACGTCGAGTCCGGAGGGGCGCCGACGAACAAAGTCGTGAACCAGAAGGAGACTCTCCCACGCCTCGACGTCAACTTTGAATATGGTGTGACGATTGTATTCGAAAAAACTCCCACCTGCTACCCAAATACAAATGTATAAACATTAGAATTGATAAACTGCAAAATCGCTACAAGCCACACGCCCCAATTAGATGCACTACACAATAAGGAATCGACCGTTGGAGTCGAAGAACTGGATGCGGGCGATGAGGGAGTCGGCGACGGCGATGAGTTGTCCATCCTTGGAGACGGCGGAAATCATATAAAAATTTGCCAAAGTAATTACCAATCAGAGCAGTGTATTTCAAATAAATTGACCAATCAGGGGGACTGAAATTGCAAGCTAGAAGGCTAAGGATGCATACAAGTTTGCCCGCGACAGTATTGACGGAAAAGAAACTCAAGAAAGCATAATTGGTGTAAAATTAACTAACGTACGTTTCATTTTTAGCAAAATATTATAGATGCACTTCAATTGTAACGCAGAATTTTGAGCAGACACTATTTTGCGAATTATCATTTGATTTGGCGCAATAAACAGAGTTAACGTTAGCATATAAATTTTATTTTCCAATTAAAAAGTAGAAAGTAAAGGTTATCATTTTATATCTAGTAATGCATCACATGCATCAAACATCACAAGTACACATCATCGACACTAATACTACAAGAATTTTGTGCAGAAAACATTTTCCGAATTATCATTTGACTTGTCTTACTGAGTACATTCGACATGGGCTTAACATTCATATTTCATCACTTTCATTTTTCTATACAACTACTTAACTGTTTTCCTATGTAACTATTTGTATTAGCTAATCACATCACACAATGCATCACTTACGATTCGAAACTTTTTAGTGGTATAGACTTTGACACTACACAATAGGCTAAAACAATGTAGGGGAAACCAATTTTGCATAGGAATTTTGGAAATAGTACTTGGTTATTGAACACATTTAGGGTTGCCACAAAATATTCTAGTAAGGTTTCATGTGGTCGTGGTATGTTCGGCATTTAAACGATTCATCAAACGTTGGTGAACAGAAATCGGAGCGACGTCAATGCCAACTCTTCGTTTTGAGATATTTGCTCCTGGAAATCTTTCACTCTACCGGACCAAAGAATGTACTCGCTCAAATGCTCCTGCTTCAATTGATTGATGTCCAATCTTCTCCAGGATAAACTGGAGTGAACGCAGGAAGAGATACGCCGGCATAGTCTTAACTTGAAGCTGAGTGGATAATTCGATTGTCCAAATGTTTTCATATCTGCACATTTCAACGTGTAGGCGGCATATGCTTTAGCAACGGTGGAGTACAAATCCGCTGCAATAAGAAAACGAGTTAAATGCCATTGAGAAGGATTTCAGTTGTTTAAAGTTTAAATAATATGATTTCCTAAACTCCTTGACTGAAAATGTCTTTCCCTTATGATACACTCATCGTCAAGTCATGTGTCAAGTCATCATGGTAAACAAGTTAGTTATTTTTGCATCATTTTGGGAACAGAAAATATTACTGGAGGGCTTTTAATCATCTAATGCCCATGACAACGATAAACAAATAATACGAGTATTTGTCGTTCATATTTACAAGTATAATGTACATTATAAATGTGTATCATAATATGAACAAAGGGGACGAAATTAAATAACTACTGATTGTTTTACTAGTTCGTAGTTTCGTAGGTGGTGTTATGTATTCATTGTTGAGACAGTTTTCTCAGCCCCTTTAATTTTTCTGGAAAAGGCAATTTGGAGAAATTCTGTTGAAAAAATAGCCCTGATTCGCTACCCATTTACTGAATTAATCTTATTTTTCAATTGTAAACTGCTATATAGTTGGAGAATTATAAATAATGGAAATTTTCAGCAGCTTTAGCTCGCCGTCGGGGAGCTTATTTTACGTAAACTCACCTGGACAATTGGGTGGCATGAATTTCAGGCACAGAGGAAGATAAATATCCATTCTTTGAAGTATCTTCACAAATAAAGCCTTGGCGGTTTTTTTGGAAGACATGAGTTTTTCAGAAAAATTGCTTTCAATAAGCCAGTACATGGCACAGATGTTCATAAAGAAATGGTTTCGATGAAGAAGATGGCGATTCCCTTCCATAAACTCGTCAGCCATCGTCAAGGAAAAGGTTTCGGCATTTCCTTTCGGTACGTCCAACAACCAATACGGAAGTGATTTCAATTTCTCGAGCACGGCCAATACGACATAATCATATTCATTCTGGGCGGAGCCACATTCGTCGCATGTCCAGGAAGTCTCACCTTCGTCCATATGATCCTCGGGGAGTAGATTTCCTTCCTCACAAACGGGACAGACCAATGCTTGGAAGAAAGTTCCTCCTTCAGTTTTGTCCAAACAACGGTCGCACAAACAGACAAAGCCACGGCTACTGAAGATTTGACCTTGTCGGGCGATAGTGCCAAATTGTAAATCCCCACCGTTATAAGCAACGGTGAGTATATCACCCGGTTTGATTGTTTCTCTTGCCACGAAGCAGATATCCCATCTTATCCCTCCACCAATCGTCTTCGTTTTCAAGTAATGAGATATCAGATTTGGCTGACAACTATTTGCGAAAAGACTTGCGTAATGGTATGTCACTTCTCCTTTGTATCTGTACAGTCAGGGCAAGAAACAATATTAATAGACGAGCTGTCCATTAACCTTCTTTCATCAGTTCTTATTTTGACGTATGTGGCAGACACAGCTTAGGAAAACTGACATGCCTGGTCATCAAATTTTATCTCCAACTTGGATAGCAAACTTGACATTTCTTTGTTAGCCAAGTAGAGTTGGCTCCCTGTTCAATCGATGCAAATGCTGCACGGGACTGTCATATCTTTTTAATGCGTTCTAGCAAAAATTACTATCAATGATTATAATTCCAAATAGCATGTTAGAAATATTTAGCTACTCATTTGGCATTTTTTCAAAAGGGTCCGTTAGAGGTTAATATCGATTTGAGATTTAGTTTGAACCACATGAACGTAAAATAATAAATATGGATGAAAGCTACCGTCCCGCCAACACAACTTGTACAACGCAAGACACAGGAGATACATGTTGACAATTATGACCAGATTACAAAGTAAAGCTTGTTATCGTTTTCTTTCTACATAATGTCCCGAAAACAAATATCAAAAACAAATTTAAATAAGTTACGTTTCATTTGAGTACCTACTGAGATATAAAGCAAAGTAGTGGAATATTTTACTAGCAAATGGCCATACGTAATTTGTGTTTAATTGCCATTTTGAATTTTAATAATTTTACTACCGTCACTAATAGAATAGAAATATGAAATAATTTTACAGTCCCGTATACCATTAACATTGCTTGAGCAAACAGTGGAACTCCCAGTTGACTAGCCAACTAGGAGGCAACTCTTTGAATATAAGCTACAGTTCAAATGTCTTTGGCTTCTGACTAGCAAAAGCTCTGCAATAATTTTCTTTCGTTTTTAGTTGATACCAAGAATGAGAGTAAAGTACAATACATGAATAACCACTCCTAATTTTTTGAACATCTAATAATTTCCAGTGCTAGCCCATTTAATGTGGGGCTAGTTAAACAATTAATAATGGTCCGAAAGACTAACTTCGTATCATTTTCTGCATGAAAAAATGCAAAGGTGTTGGTATTAAAAGCTGAATGCATTCGACAGATATCCTCCAGAGTTACTTTCATTCCACAGTCCTCAGCCAAAAACGTCCAAATTGGTCTTGATTCTTCCTCATGATCCCATCTCAATGTAACATCCTCGTCATAATCATTAAAACCAAGCGTGAGGTATTTTCTGTATTTCTTTGGATCCAGTCGTTTATTAAGAAGCATTCGAAGGTACATTAGCATTTTGAAGGTACTTTTTGTGATCGCAATCCCTCGTGCGGAAAATATCTTACATTCGAACTTTTCGTGCTGTTCATTCTATATTTTAAAATTCGTAATTTTATAATAATGCATTACAAAATT
>JAAAYG020017289.1:0-20159 GCA_009936455.2 Tomocerus minor
CTTTCTTTCTTACACTTTGTTATTTTCTATTCAGTTTACTTTGGTTGTTGGCTAGACTGGAACTGTCCCATCGTCATACTATACATTCTGTATATATAATTAAGAGTTATATAACTATATAGGGGACAATGTGTTTAGAGCACAATTGGTATTTCTAATAAAATGCAGTAACGAAGAAAGCAGTTAAGTTCGGAGGCACTCTTTTGTTCGCCTCTACTATTCACAGAGAGTATATAATATATAGTAGTATATATATATGAGGGTGGAATGTATACGAGAATATTTGAAAGGAATCCATAGACATCCAAACAAGAGATTAAATAAGAAGTTAACGAAGAAATGAAAGCAAAGTAGGAAAAGGCAGGTGGTTTACCATTTAGTTATTTAGTGGGGACGACATTACATCACATTAGTTAAGTGAAATACGCTCTATTAACTGAACTTGTCTGATTGTCAGAGTTCCCAACCATTGTGCTTTCCTTCCTCGTTGACTTGTTCATTGTGAACAGAGTCAAGTCGAGTTACATTCATGAGCCACGGACGACAACACACTAAACAACTATCTTTTCTGTATACTTTATTTCTTTCTTAATAAGATTCTGCTAGAGCCTACTGTTTCTTTGAGATGCTGTAGAGATGTTCAGAAGTACGTACCTAACATTTAGGATTTCTAGAGAGGAGAAACTTTTTATCTCAATTCATCTTGTTCATTATTTTTGTTAAAAACTCAATTCTGTGAAAAGTCATTTTTCTTAGGAAATCTCATGAAATGAGATAATAAGTTTACTTAGATAAACTAATTTGCTTCAAGATAAGTAGAAACCAAAGGTGTACCGAATGTAATGGGACTCTGACTCTGATTTGTGGGCAGTCCCTTACATAAATTCTACTGCTACGTATTTATATTGGAGCATTGCATTCCTTTACAGTACTCTTCATGAATTTTGTGCACACATTAAAACAAAGTAATTGTATTGTAAGTACACACAGAGTACAAAAGAGCCTAATAGAAATATAAGTAGTCCTAGCATAAAAAATAAGGGTACTTTAACCTACAAGTACTCCGCATAATAAATAGAACACAATAGAAACTCCTTCAAACAAACTTATGTGATTAGTACAAGGAAAATACACATACTATGACTGAAAGAAGGGAGAAAAAAGTGAATAGAGTCGAGTGCTGACTTTAAGGAAAAGAAGTGAGGAGAAAAACTCCTTGGTTTGTTCTTTGGTAAATTTGACAGGAATCACGTAGAGGCATCTGCCCTTAAATGAGCTATCATCATGCCAGAGTCCAGGATTTTTTACACTAATTAGCCTTCTGAATAATGACCATTACACAGCTTCACATAATATCTTTTTCCTTTTACACCAGCTAAATGCCTCTCTGTTCCTTATGAGTTTCTGCCTTCAAGTGGTAGCCTAATTATCTGGATAGGCCTAAAAACTTAACTTGTGAGTTGTGCTGATGAGATTTTTAATTCAATCTCTTCTTGTCTTCTTTACATTAATGACCATTTTAAATCTCTGCCTGTTTGAGGATGAAATTCTATAGTATGTATACCTCTGTATAAGCTAAACATTAGAGTGTACGAGTATGCTTTGACGATTCTAGTGGATTTCAAGTTTATCTTCAAGATCTCTAAGTTTCTCACTGAAAAAGGTAAGAGGGAATATGAAGGAGAGCATTTATTAGATTTTTCCCCAAAAGAAGTTCAAACAACTGTTTTGTAGAAGATGAGGGATATGAGTGTGATGGTAGGCCATAGGCCACACGAAGGCAGACATAATATGTTGTTAAAAGCACACACTAGACACAATATGATTCAGACGAGAGAAACAATAAATTATTACACTTTTATATTTGTTTGGAAACATAAAGGGTAATTTAAGGTGTCTTATAATATAGTTAGTTGTTATCTGTGTATAGTGTGGCAATAATATGTGATGTATTTATCAGAGAGGATAGGAGGATCTGTTGTTGAATTGTATTGGTGGGGAGGTGAGTTAAGTTAAGGCTTGGGTTTGATTTGGTATGTATAATGTGCCCATGTTACATTATCTGGCTTAAGTACGCCTTATCTCATCATTCATAGGTTTTTTGTGTGAGACAGTCTCACATAATCTCCTGTTGGTTGGGATGCATGGTAGTGAGTAGTAAGTACGGACGGTGAGTTGAGGGCAGTCAGGGCTCAGGCGAATATTATATACGATTGCTGAATTTGTCTTGATTTGTTCATATAATCAGAGGATAATGGATTTGGTGAGTGAGGCTCATAAGTAAATATTTTATGTAGTTAAGTGAGGAGATGAGATGGAATGAGTGAAGTTAAGTGAGGAGAGAAGCTGTCTGAGGATCGCATGCAAAATAATAATTATTTAAGTTACGAGCCTGGTGGACTGGACTTGAATTTGCTCTTGCTCAGCCACAGCCACTCTCTCAATGGACTAAACTAGTAAACTGAGCTGAAATGAACTAACTAACAGGTAAATGATGTGATATGAGTAGGTAAATAAGTTGTAGCTCACTCAACTCACTTCTCCCTCTTGCTATTTAGCTATAACTTATGACTGTTTGTGCATGTTCAGGCAACTCCGTCCAATTGCCTACCCTTAATATTCCTATGCCATTACACTGTAGACTCACTTGTCTTGTAAATAAATAAAGTTGTAATGTACCTGTAGACGATAATAATAATATCTGTAGAGTAGTAGTGTACATATCATTTGAGTGAACTGTTGAAGTTAATCTTTCCTTTATTTTATTATTCATTGGAAGGAGTTAGTTAGATGAGTTGAGTGAATGAGTGAGTATGATGACTCTACTTACTCTCGCACTTCACAGCTAACAATAACTAATGCTGTGCTAATGCACAAAACAAATATTTTTCATTGCTGACGAACATAGCACTGTAGCATTGTACTGCTTTAAGCAAACAATTCCACACGGATGATATTATATTATACAAAGTATATAAGAAAGAAAGAGAGAGAGAGAGAGAGATGATAATGATATGCAGAGGTGTCTAGGAATGCCTTAGCTAAAGTTTGAAGTTAGTTGAGCACGCGCGAGTGAGACGAGTCAAGTCATTTGAACAATAGACTCGTAATGGATTTCCCTATTGAAAGATTTGATGCGCTCGCTTCTGATAATCACGACAAGGAGAAAAACTCACTTTTAAAACTTTATCTTATCTGTAGGAACCTTTAATAGTCTAATGCTCAATCAGTCAGCTCAGTAAACACAAACAAAAAATCACGCTATCCATATAATCCCCCTGCAGAGCAAAACATTTTCATTTCTTTCGAGCTATTACTCTTATCTTTTCTACTTGTTTATAAATACACCTACTACAATGGCTTTCCATCCTACAGCTCCCATCTCTTCACATGACTAACACAATACATCTTTATTTCTGACACTTGGTATACATAGCTAGCCATGTTTTCTATTTACTTGTAAATATTATTACAACAATTCCCATCCACACCTCTGGCTCTCAGCTAGTAATAAATGTTATCTTTATGTTCTTTTATCATTCTAACCAATTTTGGTTGTTTTTTCAGATAATTGATAAACAATAGGACATCATCATCTCTAACAGGTCTAGTTAGTAAATCTGGTTTCCCTTTAATTTCAGTAATTACACAGACAATACATAGAACTGCAGGGATTTCGAAGGTTCCGTGACTGTTGGAGATTCTGTGCTAACAAGATTGGCGTATAAAATGAATAGGATAACATAATTTGGAAGAATTCCAGCCAGTCCAGTCGATTTAACAGGATTAAGGGAATGATTATTCAGCGTGTTTCCACAATTGTATAAATTATCGTCTAATGTTGTTGGGCCATTAGAAGGAGTCTATGCAAAAGTATTATGAATTAGGGGATGAATTACATGTTGAAAAAAGTAGTATTAAGACAAGTCAAGTGAAGTTGATGTGTGCTAGTGCTATGCTTACGATATGATGTGTAATATTATAAGGATTTTATTTGGTATATAATGTAAGATATTATAGTAATAGCCTTGGCTTGGTTTGCCATTGCATTTCATTGCTCCTCAGAGCAGATAGATAGCTCGTCTGCCCTGTTCTGAGCATTTTTTAGGAGCAGGCGTAATTATCCCTCCGGTTTAGTGTAGGAAGATAATAAAATATGTTTTATTGGAGTTTAGCTCCTTAGCTATAATAATGTATACATATTATTATGACTGGCTATGTCATGAGCTGAGTGGAATCTGATGGGAAATGAAGATCAGCCAAGAGTATTCTAATCATCACATAAAAGATGCTAGACTTACTACTTACATTATGTTTTACTGCAACTAATAGAATAGAGAATTATAGGGAAGCTTATTTATTATATTTGTTAATGGCCCTTCTCTCCCTTGTCTAGCATGCATAAAAATGATATGCATGCATACGTTATACTCAATCTGGTTATAGATTCATATTCAGCCACTCACTCTGATGCTCTGCATGTAAACGGCTGTAGTTAAACAGATATGTGATTATTCATTAGCTTGCTATAGGTAATCGTTAAACAGAGCCGTCTTATTGTTATTTAACTGTCAATCAAAGGCTTACTTAGAGATGAATAAATGCTGTGGTGTAGGAAAGGCTCTTGGACTCGCTCGCAGGAGATGGTATTACAGATAAATACGGATATTTACATGCATGCATCCACTGCAACTCTACGAATGATAGTGCAAATGTGAATATTCTATTATCTGGTTGTATATTATAGCCATTAGTATTTTAGTATAGGTAATATCTTCTGTAACTAGCAAGTAGTTAGCTACTAAAGATACTTAGAGAAGATTGGACGGATTGTAGTGCAATGTCAGGATGGCATTGATATGATGTAATGTTTTATATTAGCTTTCCCCAATTATTATATAATGAATCCAGGGGGCTATAAAGAAAACACCTGCCTCACGCTATCTCGTCTCTCTCTCTACATTCTAACACATTATAAATGCACGTCAATAATGAGTGGATTGATGTCCTGTTCTCTCTCTCTCTCTTATAATATGGGATATCGTGTAATTTAATGTAGAGTCTCTATCGAATATTTTATAATGAAACTCGACTACAGTCACTCAAATACAATGGACGGACTATCCTCACATAACTTGAATTTTCTTGGCGTTTTATTATTAACTGCTACCTTCCTAGAAAGGTTAGCCTCTATAATGTAGCCGTGTAATAAGCAGGTAATGTTATGATTATTATTCTGAGCAAGCCGTCAAGCCAAAACTAGTCACAACCTCCTTCTACTGCTAGTATATGGGCCCATTCACGGTAAGATACTTTCATAGTCGGATTTCATACAAGTATGTGCAGAGAAAATGTTATTAATAGTACTAAAATATAGCTACCCCGTACATATATGTCGCTGAGTAATTGGGCCATCCGGCCAACTATGTAAATGCTAAGCGTAGAATGAATGTTGAATTAAAGCAAAACGAAAGAAACTGGGTTCAATGGAATTGCACTTATTGTTAGTAAATGTGCACTTTATAAAATACTTTTATAACGCTGCCCGCTGCCCGCTCAGCAAAATTCTAACTAAATTGTATTATTCAATCCCTTCGAGAAATTATATTATATTTATGAATTAAAACTTACATGCAGGCTAATTTTAATTTTCTAAAAATTTAATACCTCTCGGAAGAAAGTGGTATTATCTATAAATGTACAGAAGATTTGAACTGGTGAAAATTAATTAAATATAGTTTATAATAAATCTAATAGTCACTAGTTTCTAGCTGGCGGAATTCTCTTATTACCCTACGACGTATAGCTTTAAGTACATACGTTTAGAACAGTTAGGTAATAGGTTTAAGAGTAGTTATGAGAATGTGAGCCCTTATGTAATTTTGTGTGCTGCGAGGAAAGGACGGGTCTGAAATAGGAGTTGAGTTGAGGAGGCTAACTGGAAGCGTTTAGTTCTCTCCTCTGGAATATCATCTCCATCCCATTTTTCAATCAAGTTCCCCTGTCAAATTAAATTCTTATCGCTTTAAGGGAGACACGCTGCTAGGACGGTGGAGGAGCTTCCCTTGAAATTAAATTTCCTCCTTCAAACTAATATGAGCACATGTGAAACAAACTCTAAACTAACATACAAGCATAAAATAACAAGGAAACGTACACAAACTACAAACACCATACAAGAGAACACATAAATACCTCCGTGCTCAGGTCAGGCCCTTTCCCTACAAATGTACACACATCTTTAGCATCTCCAACAAACCAAATCCACTGTGTACCTTAGCAAAGGTGAGGAAAGGAGAAAAAGGCTCCCTCTCCTTACATTCTCTCATCATTCCAATCTTCTTTTACCTATAAATACAAACACACACACACACATACACACAGAATGTATTTATACATTTCACCCCATCTCAAGTCAAGGAAGTCCTTATAGAAGTGTACACATGTACTAAACGAAGATAATTTAAACTAGCAAACAAGTAAAGCAATTCAGAGTAGAATGTGGAACTGGAATCAGTTCAAGTTAGACTCATTTGCTAGATTCGTTCAGTTGTTCAGCTTTGTCAGATGAGATGAAGGGATAGGAGGGAATGGGATATAGGTAAGTAAGCCAAACGGTCCAGCTTAGAAAAGTGCGTCATCTAAATCTTGATCTGGATCTTTTCTCATATATTTCCTTCCTTATATGTCCCAATTAATGTCGCTCTCTTGAAAAATTTCCACCTGTCATAAATGTGGGCGATTTGACATTTCTTAGTGTAAATAGATCAAAAGCACTTTTTGTAGACGCTATTTACCAAGTGCCCTATACCATATTAAAATAATATTATTAGCTTGCACCTAAACACAGTAACAATGTCTTATTATGGCATGGCTAGAGATTTTTTGTTAAATCTTATTACGTACCTACATACTACAAATAATATTATAACCTGTTTGAAGCATAATGATCTTATAACCTTTTTTCCCTTCTAAGAACATAATTCATTAGGGATAGCAGTTATAGATGCAATCAGAGATTTTCAAAGTGTGGAGAACGGTTGACTAAAATATCATAACTTAGTTGTAGTTAGAAGGTGGATGATGGCAAGACGTTCCGTGTATATAGTTTTTGTTAATGTTATTCATTGGAATTGCAGGTTTTCGTTTGATCCCTCATGGCCATCGACTGCTATCACAATTCAATAAGTTATGAGCAAATATTTTCTCTAAACCAATAGGATACATAGATATATGACACAGGGATGAGAGATACGCTGGGTGCATCACATCACATCATCCGCTGCTCTGCACTCCCAGAAAGCCATCACATCACATTTCAAATCATCTGACACTGAATTGAATTGAGCTGAAGTGAAGTGGGGAAAACGGTTCTTCTTTCTCATTCATTTAAACAATTCTGAATAAATTCTTATATGGTTGTACGTAGACTTAATACAGTACATACGTGAACTCCGTATGTGTATACATAAGGAAATTCATATGCGGAGTAGTTATTAGGTGTGATCTCGCCTTTTTTCCTCTCGATAGTCTCTTCATCAATAAAGAATGGAGTTTTTACAGCTCACTACTACATAAGTAGATAATGTGCTCTCTCCATGCGGCCAATAATCGAATCCAAGCCAGGTGTAAAGTAAAGTGCATGCTCAACTCATTGTCAGCACCTAATAATACTCCAATCCAATTCCAACAGCCAATCAATAAGGATGTTTATGCAAAATGAAAGAAAAAAACTCGGTTTGCCTTCTTGGCATGCTATAGTCGTTTAGAAGAAGGAAGGTCCCTTGTGCCTGGGTACCTATGTACGTATAAAATAATATAAGTCTTAACTATTAGATGTTCATGTTCCTTCAGCACCAATCTAATTCCAAGTTTTTCCCTTCGTGTTACTTATGTATTATGTAGTTAAAGGTGGATTGTAATAATAATAATACGGTTGGAGCTATCAAAGTGGTCAAGACTGATTATCATTTTTGATGCAATGCGTAGACAGGTCCTGGAATGAATTGAAATCGACAAAGAGCATGTAGGGCCGTGTGTGCATGTATATACACAGGTCTATTAACTGTAGAGGCTGCTTGATGAACATGGGAGAGAGCAATCATTCAATTTCAATTGAATACAATGGAGGAGAGGATTATATTTCACAAAAGGAAAATGACACAAAGAGAAGAAGAAAGGAATTGCGTGGCAGGACTTGGCATCATGCTCTCCTTATTATATCTAATGTAATGTAAATGTGATAATAGCTGGCTATTCTTCCTCAATGATATGCTAACTATCATGTGAGTGATTCTCCTCTTATTAGCATAACTAAGTTACAAAGTAGGCTGACTCTGACTGACTGGACTCGCATGCATGCAATGGACATTGTTCGAGTGAGGCTCAGTCGTCGGTGTGTCTTTTCTTTGACTCTACCTTGTTTCAGACTGAAGTCTATGTTTTAAATATTTCATTTCATCCACATGTGCATGTTGATTAGATGATGATGGGGCTGTACAGGTGCTAACAATTGCCGCCATGCTGAAGGGCCCTTTTTAGCCAATGACGACATAAATATTTATTTCCGTCTCTTCTGTCATGTCACATCATATCATACAATTATTAGCTCTCCTACTACTGCAAGACATCAAAACTCAACCTTTTTAATCATATATTGTATGACAGTGTAGAAAAAATGACTAAAGGATACATTTACCTTCCTCATTAGCATAATATGTGCATGTGAGTAAGACAATAGTATTTCCATTATGTTCCTCTCTTAGAGAATTATCTCGAGCTGTGCTATTGAGTAGCAGTCCTTGTATTACAACTGCTACTCTGGGATTTAAGGATAATCACTTGGACTTAAATACGTCAGTCTGCTTTGATGTTTTGGCTTTTCACAGTGTGTTTAGGGTAATGGCTTTGTCTTCCAAGAGAGTACTAGCTCTAATAGTATTATGTAGCATAAGTAGCTACTTGCATGTAAACATGCAGTTTCATGCTCAATAAACTGAGAACATGGACATCCAATGCTTTACTACTCAAAACCCTTCCTCACACAATCTATTTACGAATGATTCAAGAGCCGTTGCATGAGTTTCGATAGGAACATGAACTCATTTTTCTACACCACGTTACATTGGGCAGCACAGAATGTTGGCAGAGTTGTTAGCAATGGGTGGAGGTGGACTTCCATAGCCAAATGTCAAAGAGATAGAGAAAAGCGCATGGGTCCTGCAATTATCTACTTCAATTGCATAACGTAGCTAAAGTAAGGAAAGTCCCTGCATTTTAGACTCCTTGCTTTTAGTACAGTAGCAGTCATAAAACCTCCTAAACGCAACACACACCACGATAACATCAACATTATTGCATTTTCTCATTTTCTTGGTCTTTTCAGTACCCATTTCCCTTCCCTACACCATTGCTACTGCTGAACGTCTCAGTTTTCATTTATGCATCCACTTCCTTCATTTTACTCTCATTTCGTTACACTATCCGTGGTCATTTTAACTTTATGGGAACAAATTTAACCATAACTTAACAGCTTAAGGAGTCAAGCCTCGCATACTTCAAATCATGCAGAAATAAATCTATGCTCTCCTCATTACATTACAATTTACAACTCCATTCGTGTTTCTAGCTTGTAACATTTGTTCCAATAACACAGTAGATTAAATAAACACGAAGCAGAACGGAGTTGTGTTATCCTTTTAAATGTATTCCATGAATGAGGAAATTCTAATGCCATTTTTATGAAAGAATTATTTTTAACTATGGATGAGTTAAAATGTGTTCTACAAAAATTCACGTAGAAATAGAATATATGGATACTAGTAAATATTAGGTAAGCACAATAGCTGTTTATAGAATCAAAGCAAAAAATCGACAAAAAATTACTGCTACTACGCATATTAACAATTGAAATAATTTATGATGAGGTGAATTAAACTAATAATTTTTATAAATTGAGTTCTCTGGTTTAAGACTTTTATGGAGAACTTTTATTTATTATTTTGTTATTAGTGGCCAAGATGAAGTTGTTTGTACGATTTTTAAGGGTGCTAAAAATGTTTAAAATCGTACAGTGAGTGAGCGAAGTAGTTGTTTTTGTGGGCCTGCATGAGAATAGAAACAAGAAAAATAAAAGGGTAATAAAGGGTAGTGTATTTTGTGTAAGCACTCATGTAAAGTCGATTGAGCATATCCGTAAATTTAAGTCGTAACAATTACAATGATTATTTCTCGCTGCAAGCACAAAATGGATAAGTGAGGGTGTTTAACTTTACTTACAACCAAGGCAAAAGCTTAATAAGCTTATCTTGCCGAAGTAGCATGGCATGAAGCTAAGTTTTTTTTACATGTTGGGGTATTATGCTATAGACACAATTTCACAAGTTAGAAGAGAAAGGCTAACAAAACAGAAATATTGACCGTGAAGTATTTAGTGGCACTATGTATTTACACAAGTCTGTATTTATGATATATATAGTAATATAGAAATAATACAGTCAATACATAGGGAAGGATGTACTATATGTAGTGAGACAAGAATCAGCCTCTATCCTGTCCCAAGATGGGCAAGCTATTTGGATGTAATTGAGGAGGAAATAGAGAAAGATGTTCACAGGAGCTTAGCTAAAGTATTTTGACTTAAGGAGAGAAAGTAATTAAGGAGAGGATATATGTATTTTTATGAGGCCTGAAATTTTTATGTGTTGGAAAAAGGCGTTAAATGCAAAGAGGACTTCTGGTTGGCTTTCTTTCCTTCTCCCAGCTCAATTACACTTGCTTTTAAGGGTCAATTAACCACAAACACGACTACAGACAACTACAAACTACAGAGTCCCGATACACAACAGTTATTCTAAAACAGAACAACTACCTACTAAACTTTTCAACTTTTGAAGCCACAAGACAACGAATCTTCTGTACGCAAGAGTTAATGGTCCGTAGAGAGAGGCACACTATGCTTTGCACCAGACAAAGAATTATGCTGTGAAAACACAAGCTAATCCAACATGACAAGAGCTTCATCTTTTATGTCTGAACAAAAGATTATGAAGCTAAGCGAAGATACATTTTTCTAGCCAACAAAACCCTTAGTTAAGTAAATGAGAATCATCTTTAAAACTGAACACAAATGTATTGTACAGATTTTGCTGTGATTTACCTTTTCTTGGGTTACCTGTCTTGTCGGCATTGACTTCTACTTATTTGTATGGCACGCATTGTTACACAAGATAAATGTTTCACTCCTAACTCTTATACTAAATAGTTTTCTGGGGTCTACCTTCTACCTTAGATACTCTGGTAATTATTGCCTTTTACACAAACATTTGAGTTTGACTTAGTAGGATTCTACGCCCGGGAATCTCTCTTGCTGTGCAACCTTTTCTTTGGCCTGCTATTCATCTATTTTCATAAAATTCTGAAATTTTTACTACGTATTTGTGTTCTAAGTAACCGTTTCCGCATGATCTAAAATCTCTTAATATCATAAAATCTTAAAATGGTACAAATATGCCACGCCCATAATGGGGTTACTGAGATCAAAAGTTCACGCGTAATGGCGTATTTAGCTATCACAGGCTCAAATTGACGACTGCGTGTCATGTGTGCACCTCCACATTATCATCTTGTCACATCAGGGCGCCATCTATCTGTTGCTCCCAATACTTTTTCTGTCTCTCCTGATGCCCACAGCCTACGTTAACTTTAAAAAGGATTCAAGTACAACCAAATAAAATTGAAGCGTCCCGCTTCGCGTGCCGTATAGAACTTCTACTTGTATGGGGGCCCGTAATTTATCCCTGAAAGTGCGCAGTGCCTTTGATTCACCACCATATTTGAAAAATTGTGCTGCTTTGGGGCTTAGCAATGGCTATCCTATCCATGTAAAAATGCTAGTAGCTGAACAAAAATAATTAATTATTTACGTATTTTACAAAATATTGACAAAAAATTTCGACTCAGATTGTAGATTTTACTTCAAAAAACTTTACTAAATCAACTCATTTGGACAATTAGTAGCTTTAAAATCAAAGCTTTCTGCCCTGAGTAAAAGAGTACGAAATGCATTCTGACTTTGGGGGCGCCCATTTAACATAATGGTCATCAAAAATGTGCAAGGACAGGCGAGTAACAAACGGACTTCAACTGGACGGTTCGGCTTCCCTCTCGTCCCCGTTTCTCACTACAAAAGGCTTAACGCGCGTCGCGCAGTGTCTTTCTTATTCCATATTCCGTGGTTGCAACAATCATATTTTGTGTCATCAGGTTCATCAGGAGGTCAATAAGACCATGCAAGTCAAAAAGAGGGACCTGGGTACACGGTGTCGTTGTGTCACCGGCACCCTTGGGATATTATTAACTGCTGAACCGACTGAGATTTTTTCTTAAAACCTTCCTGTACATCATGTACATACTGGTGTCATCAAATATCATCAAATACATAATAATACTGGTGTCAAAAGGCAGCTTCAGTTTAAACATGTAAATAGGGTCAGCATTGTTAAAATGAACAGGGTATTTCTAAGGTAATCATGCAGGATCTCCAGAAGGTAAGTAATCTTATGACATTTGCGGAATATATTCTTTCATTGCGATTCCTAATTGTGAATTCAGAAATAATTCTTTTAAAATTAGCATTATGTACATGATACATGTTCAAACGTTACTGCAACAAGGTTATAATATTATGGGTATGCATACATAGAACGCATTCTTAGGATACTTTGCCTGTGATATAGTGATATTGGATTGCATAGTGTATGAGATAGATGTAGAGTTGGTTGAGAGTGCTTGTTAAGGACGACTGTGAATGGGAAGATAGTTAGAAGGCGATAGAGTGAATGTATATGAACAGACGAGGAGATATGTGTATGGGAGATAGGAGTAAAAGTATTTGCAGGTAAAGAGAGTTTGGTGGAGATAGGGAAGAGAGGAGTGTGGTGTGGAGGGATGTGTTTGGGGAATGAGGAAAGATATTATTCAACATCTCGTTAGTTTTCTGGTGACATTTTCTGAGAGTAAAACGTGTTTGTGAGAGTCTCACGAGATGAGTATCTCCGCGTGGAAAATATCCCTTTACAGGTGGTAATTATAAATAAAGGAACAAAGACTGACTTTGTAACGACATAACCTTTTCAATCCCTTCCCTCTGATTTCATCTTGAAGAGCACGGTTATCTCCATCTCTTTCCCTACAGAACATAACGAAGCACGGGAAACAGATACTCTCAGACTCCATCTCCCAAAGATAAACTTATAAATGTACATACATTCCCTATCTCTCAACTTACTCTCGTATCCGATTGTATTTTTGTGTTTGGCCAAAGTCACTGCTAACAAAGGCAGACTAAATATAAGGATATTAGTATGATATAGACAGCACATATATATATAGTATCACCACAATTATAGATACTCAAACAAGAGACACGGATGAACATACATGCACAATATACACATGTAGACATAACACTAAAGATACGGAGCAGAAAAGGAGATTGTAGAACAACTTCTATTTACTTAAATTACTTCTAAGAGACTCAGTGAAATTAAGGTAGCCACAAACAATAGAATATCAACACGTACGTACACTTACACGCAGAGTGAGACTTTTATGCTACAATTCTCATTCTAATGTGTTGATTATCCACTGTACTCTCCAACTAATATCCAAAGTTAATTTACTCCAGAGCCTACCAATCATTGAATTGCTGTTCTAACGATATATCCTCGTAGAGTTATCTTAATGTCCTAGCTAAAGATAAGAAAAAACTTTTATGAGAAGAGATGTGCTCTTTATTATGCTCATATTATTAGAGTTAAAAAAACCCAAGGTGCGTTTTCCTTTGTGTATCTTTATTTAGTAAGTATTAGTGGCAGAGTGGAACATGGACATAAGAAATAGATTGCACTATGTTTACATAGACTACGGATTAAGAAGGTTAGCTCTCCTAGCTCTCTCTCTCTGCATGCTCATTGTCAAGTGAATTGAAGGTAACCTGCTCCTCAATTAAACTCAATCAACATTATTTAATGCCGGCATCATTCCCAACTATGTCTGTACAATCAAATCAACGACTGAAAAATGCAAGCAACAACTCGTTTCTTCCAACACTGGCCCATTAGTAAATATATTAGCTAAAGGTACTTGGCTGGAGATGCGCATTCAGCCGTGCACAAGAAATGAGCTCTTAACTCTCAATTGCAGAAAATAGCACTATCTCACTCAGAGGGTGACTAGAGTAGACTAGAGAGAGACTGCTCTGAGCTTATTGATGTGACGTGTGTAAAAAATTAGCCAACTCTCTTAATTAGCATGAGGAATTTGCCAAATGCATTTCTCGATTATTAGCCTTCTGTAGCCGTGCACATGTATTTATTGGTTACAGATGGATTCTGTGAGGAGTACGTTCTGTATCTTATGCTTTGTTAGTATTTACTTACAGGTAGTTAGTAACAATGCGAACATGAGTAGGTACATGCAACGATAGAGTGGAAACTAAAAGTGTAGACTGTGAAAGGCAGGGAGAAAAAACTTGTCAACATTTGAACATAACAAGGAAAGACAAGAATGGAGCTCTGTCCTCTTCTTCTTGTTGGTATGTGCTAAGAAACGTTGATTTTCTTTGTAGCTTTGAATGTTCTATTGGATAGATTCTTGTTCGGAAAGTGACAGACAAGACAAGATTGTTTCCATCACACAATACAATACAACTGAACACAGAGATCATAAAGTTTTCCTCTATATACTATCAGTGCCTGCATAGTGCCCAATGGATATATGACTGTATTTTCTATGTTCCCTTTTAAATAGCCATGCATGCAATGAAGCTGAAAAAGGCTGAAGGCCAAAATGCCCAAACAGAGTCAGCTAAAGATAAGTAAGACAATGTTAATATTGATGAGCATCATCAGCATCATCATCAACAGCTAGTTTAGGCTAAGCCTCATTTAGTCATTGGATGCTGAAGCATTTTTGAGATCTTCTACAGACTGACTGCATGCATATTATGTTATTGCTATTAAGGCTTAACCCACACACACACACACATACTGAAAAGATATAATTCCTATAGAGCAATCCAAATCAGAGCAAAGTTCTACTATTATTAGTTAGTATCTAAAATACCTTCGTTGTCGAAACACAGAGATAATGTTACAATCTATAGTTATCTATCCTTGTAGGTTGTACGTATATAGATATGGGGATCTATATTATATTAGGAAACAAGAAATGCTGAGCAGTTAGTTTCATAATTATATCTTGGGAGATAGTGTATAGCTTAATATTGAGAGAGATGACATTCCATTCGTGTCATTATCTCTCTCTCTGTACGTAGATACATGTACTCATGTCAACGTAACGATAATCAAACCAAACCACACGGATATTTTCATGGGCCTCTCTCTCTCTCTCTACAGTTTATATAGCAGCCTCCACAACTCAAGAACAGACACACAGAGATATTAAATGAGACTATGTGTAATTGTACATAGAGTGAGGTAGAGGAAGGTATGCAATATTTTAAGAGGCTACACATGCTCGATAGGAGAAAACATAGAGTTCTTCATAGCAAAACTCAATCTCGTCCCATTTAGATACTTTATGAGGATTTATGTGTTGGTGGCTGCAATTACGATTGGACGATAGGAAAACTACAGCATGCTTTCTACTATAGTATTTGTGTAGTTACTGCAGTTAAGACTCTTAACATTCGATATCTTGTACTCTCTCATGTTCTCTTTTGCTAGACTATTAACATTTTTTAAAGCTATTTCTTCATCTTAGTATTGTCTCCTTCTATTAGTGTTTTTCGAGGAGAATAAATGATAAGCATTTATGATAATCCCTCTAATATGATTTGACAGTAAGTAAAATAAAAACTGTTCATCCTACAGTTAAAACTCTCACAGTTAACTTAATAGCAAACACTCACATGAGTTTTTAGTTAAATTTTATGGACTGATTTCCTTTCAACTGATCTCTTTTGATTGTGGGCCTTGACTTGACACTCAGTTGACTCACTTCACTCATGTCCATTGCATGCCAGATAAAAACTCTTCCTCTCTCTGGCCAATTCAAGACAAACTCATGTAATAAATCGTCGTAGTTTCTATTATTTATGTGCATAGACAATAGATATAACCTACATGTATAATATGTGTCTGGATTTTGAATGATATGAAGAAGGTACAGAAGGTGACTTGGTTTTGGTTCCTTGCTTTGCATTGTTGAGTATGAGTGAGTGAGGATTGAGGATGATGCTGATATGATGAATGAACCAGTCTTTATGATTATAATGTGATGTTGATGATGACATGACGTGACGCCCTGTTGGACGAGAATCATATTTTTTACAGACATTTTCCTTCTTTAATTTCTCTTGTAAGATTCCTCATCAACTTTATAATTGGATATTTACAGAGTTAACGAGGCTTAACTGACAATGCGCTCGCTTGACAATACTTGCCTATTATGACGTAATTTATTCCTCATTTTTCCTAATGAGATCTGAGCTAGTCTTTAATAATTGTCTTGCGAAATAGCATTCAATTTTATTGCATGCTTCTGTTCTGTACTACAAGCACTCATTGAATGTACAATTCCAGTTTTGCTTTATTAATAAGTAGTGCCAGACAGTTTTTAATTCTTTTCTATAATAGACCTTATTGAATACACGTAATTAAACTTTTTGTATTACCGATTCACCTTAGAATCTAAATCTAGGTCCCGGACTTTTTTGTATAAAATACATAAATTCAGGTAAAAATAGATAGTGCCGTAAATGTTTATTCTAGCTTTATCTTCGTTGGGACTTAAAATTGAATGAGTATAGTAAATAATGTAATTAACTATTGTATGTGGCTCAAATTGAAAATATGGAATTTATTGCAATGTAATAGTAGCAATATCAATTTTGCGCCTTCAGTTGCTATCAACAGTTATTATTTTATCACATGTGCACTTGTAGCAAAATGTGTTTCATAGCTTTGTAAGTACATTAGACGCATAACCAATTAACCCCAGCTTTGATACACTAACGTGCCGTGAAGTAAAATATGGCAAAGACAATTTGTTTTGTTGTGAAATGAAAACATTTTTCGATAAATAGTAATATTTTTATGGGAAAGTAAGGTTAGTTTGTATGCGAAAGAGTAAGTGCTTATTTAGATGATTGAATGATGAGTAACTATTGATTAATAATGAGAATTAGGTATTTACTACTGGATTTAAGTTGTTATACAGCAGCATTATCATTATTACGTTACTACTGCATAATGTATAAGCTACTCGAAATGCCAGTGAATTCCATTTGATGATTTGAGTTGAGGGATAAGCTCTGTGTGAGGCTCACCGAGAAAAAGTTTAGTGTTTGTATGTAGTCTCCCTATGTCAAAGTTAAGTAGCTCGTTCTGAAGGCAAAATAAACAAGACTATAAATTGTGGAGGGAAGTTAGTCAGAGGTTGATACCAGTTTTCTGGAAGATTAAAGACTCTCTCACACAAGAGGATGGGGAAGCCGTTGTTTTCACCACTGTAAGCGATTGTGTGCCCACATAAAAATATTTTCTTCAAACAACGTCCCTGCATTTTTCAAACTTGTACAATAAGTACATTTGCAAATTCCTTCCATTCCAAATGTAATCGTAAGCAGAACACAGCAACGACACTCATTATGCGAATACCTGTGTAATGTCAGCTCAGTCAAATAAAAAGTAGATTCGTGTAAGGCAGTTCTTCATGAGGATATTTCGCAAGGAATTTTATTTTGCAATAATGACTGCGTAACAGAAGGACAATATAGCAGCAGTCCCACGAAAAGCAATACCATATTCCATTTTTCCCTATAACTTCAACTTAAAGAAAAGTATATTAAGATGTTTTGGAATTCCAGTTGTAAACATGGTTTTGAGAAATTATACCAAAAAAATTGTAAATATTTGCATTTTTACAAAAATTTGCGAAAATAACGTTTTAGTTCCTGAAAGTATTTGATGCGGAAATCAGATTTTGTCCATGCAACTTAGGTGGGAATTTAAATGTTTAAAAATTCTTGAAAAACGTATTCGGTATTTTGCATAGAAAATTTATTTTTCGGGGCATTGAGCTATTTTAAACTAAATGAAAAGAATGATTATGTAATCCAGAAGGCTATGAGGTAACGTGTGTCTCATTTGATGACTGTAATAGTAGATATGACTGTGGGGATACGATGATACGACAAGACAGAAAAGTCCACAAAATTTATCCAGCCATCGAAAAGTGAGGAGAAGCAGAAGGCATTAGGGTCAAACTAAAATTGAACAGTACAGTAATATATGTAGTAAAGTCTATAAGGATAGCAGATACAGTATGAATTATATAAACGAAAGGGATGATTTTAGTTGTCAGTTGTTCTTTCAGTGATTACAAATGGAAATGACAAAAGATGAGCTGTGTGATAGAATGCGTTTGCATGAGATGGTTAAAGGGGGACTCATTGAACTTGTAATCAGCAATGAATGACTCTTTGAAATTATGCATCTTCATTGTGAGCAGCATATTGTACTTAAGAGCGTAACAATGGAAGTCAAAAGTCATAAAGTCAAAAGTAAAAAGGTTTACATTGTGCTTTACTATATAAATGTTCAATTAAATGCGTGTATTTACAAGACACGTAATTATTCATATATACAGCCATGCTACTATTTGTAGTAAGTACTAGTATAGTAGGAATGTATTTTGATGTAGTGCTATAATGTGGTGTTATTAGATGATGAGTTAATATAATTTTGTCTGGAGAGTCGCATATGAAGCGTCGGCTTTTATTTCCAGAGAAGAAAGAGCGGAATTGAATGGTTTGACTTGCATAAGTTAACTCAGGTTGACTTTCCCTTTGACTACTGTTTCCATTTTGTTTGGCTGTGGAGATGCTGAAGTGAAGCTCTCCCCATCAGACACAACTTCACAACTTATCGTTAGTGCAGCTATTAGAGAGCATTGTTTGTATAGGTCCTCTATTTCCATGCGAGGATGGAGCCGTGCGACGATGTGGCTCTGATGCGTACGCGATTATGTTGATCATGGCGGCGGCTCTTCTTTTCTATTCAAACGTCCCTTCAACCCATCTCTCCTCTATAAAATAATGTCTACATTTACCAATCCTAAACACTGACTAACTACTCATACCCTCCCCTCTATGTTATATATAATATATCTCCATACCTTAGCCTCAACTGCTCTCTTTAAGCGAAACCGTTTTTAACGCAAGGCAACTGCATCATGCTACACTCTGCTAATACAGCCTAATCAGATCAGACCCAATGGGCAAATCTCTTAAGTCATACAATGAGGTTCTCCTTTTTTATACATCAATTAAAGCCATATTTAAAGTGTTCACGTTGCAAGATGTATAAACCATCATCCGCCCATATGAAATATTGGCTCCATCCCTCGTAAAGAAGAAAATCAATATGGACAAGGCAATAATATTATGATCAGGCAGAATACACGATTCACGGCCATGTACTAGTACTGTTATGCAAAAATGCATGGATAAAGACTTCATTAAAGATCCGGAGGGCACTACTGCCTTTCTCGAAATGGATAGCTACAAAACTTAGAGTTTAATTAATCGAGAACAGGTGAGTTCTCATCGACCAAGTAAAAACATAAGATAAATACATTATAAAAGTTGAAAAATATGAAATTGAACATTTTTTATAATATATTTTACAGTAGTTAAGACTTTTTGTAAAGAAATAGTATAATAATTTATTCTATCAAATAATTAAATAAGATAATAATTCCCCTGTATGAAGACTGCAGTCTAATCTGTCGGTTTTGTCTACAAATTCCCACAAATATATTTATCGTCAACAAGCGAAGCATTTGTTACAAGAAATTTTTACAGGATTGTATTGCACTTTTACCTAAAACCTATAACTTTAGTATGTACAAAGATTATGCTTCAGAATACACAACATTTCCTTTAAGGAAGGAAGACTTTATTAGTCAACTGACTTTACAGTTAAAGTTTGCCATATAGACACAGTAATAAGTGGTATAAGTATTGATGAATAAAATAAAATAATTTTTTAAAAATTAATATAAATACTACAGTTAATTATGACTAACATAGTAAAATAATTTGAACAATATGTTTGGTAATTAATCACTGG